>WSTH01000311.1:0-28512 GCA_019616345.1 Ceratobasidium sp. 395
AAGCGGCGACTTCAAAACTCATATCACATTCTGCGCGTGGTTATCTTTTCACATTCAACAAATATTCAAAGACGGGCATTCTGCTTAGCGCGAATGGATGGCATGACAGCACCCAGCAAGACTCGAGTAAGTTTCTCAGGTGTAAAGCTGCCGTTGTAAGGTACGGTGTCCACCATGCTCTAATGAAAAGGGTGAAACAGAGTTAGCCGCATGTCCTCGTGCTGTATGCGGAAATGCTTAGACGTACGCGAACTTTGCCCTTGGTCAACTTTATCAGTGCCTCTGTTGCTGTCGCCACATCGCCAATCTGAACGAACTGAATACCGACGATGTTTGCATGGTGCTTTTTGGCGTCGAGATGCGCGGCCCACTTCTCAAGAACAGGCTGTGGCTCATCAGCTGGGAGAGAACATCAGTCAAAACCTCATTACACTAAGGTCTAGGACTACAACTTGGACTCACTAGGTTCGCCATCAGTGATCACAATCAGATCAAGGGGTTTGATTGCCCCGTAGGCGGGTGTGTTAACCGTTGAATCAAGTTTGCCGATATATTTCCCAAGTACGGCATCTAGACGAGCTCCCGTCGGTGTACCTCCTACAAACACAACCTAAGGTTAGAAATTGCGGTAGCAGCATCGGTTTTGTGTGAAGCTCTCACCATTAGCGGAGACATTGTTCAAGATCTTCTGCATCTCATCCTGGCCCTGCCCATAGTCTTTCAGCCCTCCAAAACAGATCAATTGAGTAATTAGGTATGTCTACCTTTAGGTTTTCGGCGGTTAACGGCGAGTTCAAGAACAGCAAGCCAATTCCATCAAGATCGTACTGGAGTGCTTCGTCCGCGATGAACTTGAGAGCATTGCAAGCTTCTGTCCAGCGTTGGCCAGCCATCTGAGGGGTGACCACATATAAGTCAGGTCCTGCAGCACGAGCAACGGCTTGTACCGCAACGTGAAGCGCTTACCGATCCTGAGTCATCCACGAGGAACACAGAATCATACTTCCTATTTTGAATGGTAGCGTAAATAAACATGTACGACTTCGTCGCATCCGGTCCACGAACCTGAGGTACTGATCAAGACAATCAGGACGCGCCTCGTCACACGTCTCAGGGTAGCCGGGGTTGACCTCTCCAGGTTCTGGCTTGTCAGGCTTATTGGAGTTTCCTGGATCTTTCTTGTTGGTCAACTGAACAGTCACCAAAGCGCGGTTGCCGGTTGTCCCCTCCGTAGCCGTAATCTAGTACCAATGTGAGAATGTATGCGTAAGTGGAAAGCATATTGGCTCATGCAGTGCTACTAACATAGTAGGTACGGTAGTCGGGGAAGTTCCGGGTGTCGATCGACCTGTCCACCTGGGCAGCGAAGATATATAAATGTGAACACAAGGCATCAAATAGAGGGCACTTACCGACGAGACGGCCAAGGTTGATGCGAACGAGGCGCCGTCTTCAAGAGAGAACGGGTCGCTTTTCTTTGGGTTGAGAGAGCCGTAGAACGTGAAGGAGAGAGCGATGGGACCCTTATCGGCAGATGCGTTGTACGCTTGTTCCGTTTGATTTTGGATCTTCAAAGGGACAACGGCTTGGCTACGCTCGTTGTAAAATTTAAACGTGTCCACTAGCGGACCAGCGGCAGCCTTGAGGTTGATCAAGTTGATTGCATTCTGAAACGCGACCTGCAGAGGTACAGCTTTCTCAGAAAAAGGCGGCAGCCGATATGTGGATGTACAAGAATGGGGGGTACTCACCGCTGTGACAACTACGGACCAGTCCTTGGGTACAGTAATCTCGAAGGTATTGCCTTTGACGCCCTTGTCTCCGGGGCGAGTGATGTTAGGGATTGGGGTTGGTATTTCGTTTTGACCACCCTAGGTGGCAAGCGTCAGCCCAGGGAGTAACAAGAAGCATGCTTTGTCACTGGGCTTACCTGATCCCCGTCGATGGACTTCTGTTTCTTAATATTCCACATCGTGCTGTTGTCTTTTGTGGCCCTACTGAATTCGACCTGAGAGATGGGCGTTAGTCTCATACCCGTGAATATCAGTCGCACCCAGTCCTCACTTTGGTACCTAACTGTCCGTCTGAAAAAGCCCACAGACGCCCCGATGCACTTTGAGCAGAGATCCTTAGTGAATGCAGTTACAGGTAAGCGACTGCGAAAAGGCAAACAGTGGTGAAGCAAACGCACTGGTACGTATCGGTCATGCCCTTGACCTGCTTTATGACCCATACGTGGGTGCTTTCGGTTTGGGCGGTCACCCCGTCGGTGTCATCCGTTTTCTGTGCGAATTGGCCGCTCTTTGCGTTCTTGATGGTGAACTTCTTGTTGGAAGACAGAGTAACAATCCACTATTCGGAGAAAAGGTTTGTAAGTGAAACAGCCTGTTGACAAGGATGAAGACTTGATGATTACCTTGTCTGTAGCGTTTCCTTCGAGAGATTGAGGTCCACCAGCCTCCAACTCATCCGCGTCCTCCGGCAGGTTGATAACGTTCCCATATTTGACGTTATGGAACGAATAGGTACCAGACGGAACGAACTCTTCCGTGACGTTGGCGCCAACTTGTAGCTGATCTCCTCCGCCGCCGCCCGGGACGACCGGCGGGTCGCTGACGTACTCGAAGAGCCAACGCTGCTTCTGCGCGCCCTGTAAACGAGACCGACAGTCAGTTCGACTATGCAAAGATGGCCAATGTTATAATTGACTTACATCACGGGGAGGCGAAAAATGAACCTTTGAATTTCGAGAATCATCATAAGGCCGGCATCAGACTGAAGGATTATAGACTTACCACTTTGTTTGGATACAACGAATCGAGTACATTACCAACCACCTCGGGATCTTGCTGAGCGTAAGCGACTGATATCCTAGTGTACCAGGACGGATTAGCTGTTGGCGACAAGGGAAGATGAGAAAATAAAAGACTTACTCGGCGAACTTCTGACTTCCTGGGCTCAGCTTTTCCTTCGTAATCCAAGTTGTGGACTTGGTTGAACTGACGATCAGACCGCCGTTACCGGAGAGCTCGTTCGGGTCGTCGATGTCATATGAAAGCTTCAGGTTGTTGGAGATATTTGTGGCGGCGAAGGTCCCAGATCGGACGACCAGGTTCCACTATAGGGATAGATGAAGTGGTGAGTGTCGAAATTTTGACAGCGGAGAGAGGAGTTTGACAGATGAGAAAATAGGGAAGCAAATTCCGAGTCGTCTTTCACCTTTTGTGCGGCACTACCATCGTTGAGTGGACTGAGAACGACCTGGTTTGCTGCATTGAGGTCCCAGTACTGCGCGTCTTCTGCACTCCGAACGCGGTAGACACCGTCTTTAGCGGGACTGGTTGACATGTGGGAGGGGGACTGATTTGAAGAGGGAGCAGGGGCAAGTCGTCGCTGGGTATACCAGATGGTCTTGACGCCATCGACAAGTACACAGGGCGCGTTCGGGATATTGTCCGATGGAGATAGGCGAGAAAGAGGGGTCGAAGTCCTCCATACTCGGGACCACTCCTCTGGGCTGTGACTCCTAGACTAAAAGGAGGGATCTCTGCCCAGACTGAAGCATTTTGCTGCTGGCGCCCAGGAGCGTCGTGGTTGATCGCTGGTTGACCACTGATCGATCACATGATCGAAGTATATGGCTTAGGTCATGGCAGCTTGGTCAGCACACTCGATCCAGGACCCGGCGTTTGCAACTTCCACCCACTCAAAGCACGGACGATCTCATATCTGTATGGCAGAGAAGTTCGACGAGACTGGCCTTGCACAGGTCAACCCCTAACTGACATTCTCGAATTGTTGCTTCGATAGCAGTCCGGTGATCGACCCTCAAACTCTCGGATTGCAGAACAGCTCCATTTTGGGAAGCAAGGAACGGATTGTTCAACATTCGGACTTTGCCTGGAAGCAATCTCCTTTTTAGGAACCGGTCCTCTGTTGCGCCGTCGATTACTTGTTATCGGAAATGGAACTTAGTCCGAAGCAACATTTGGGCAAGATTTGCACATCTCCTTCGACAAACGTTTGTGCATCGAGATCGAGGGACTTTCAGTGCTCGATTCTCCGGGCAACATGTTTCTTCGCACCTCATGTCACGTCTGTTACTCTCTTGGGCGCTTAGAATGCACTACGGGAACGATTGGTGGTAGACAGTGAGTTGCTCTGCAGACCCCCCTGCCGACCATCACCCGCTCCTCCTCATGGCTACCAAACCCACCCACGATGGTGTATACCGTATCAAGGTCGCTGGCAAAGGCCTTTACGTCGGCCTCAACAGCAACCTGGACGCCCAGCTGGATGGCTTTCAGATGGACAGCAATCTGCAAAAGGTGTGTTGGTCAACCCGAACTTCAATCCTCCAGATGATCTGACACTCGCCTACTCCCTTTTCTCTTTTTGAAGTGGAATATCACAGTGAACAACACCGATAATACCTTCACTGCAAAAAATGCCGCTAACGACATGTCGCTCGCATATATTTTGAATGGCCCACACGACTCCCTCGGAAAGGGCTATCTCGTCGGCTCCTTGCAACAGACCATGGCGTGGAAGATCACAGAGAGGCTCACCGAGATCCCCAAACACTCTCGGTAAGTACTACCGGGCGAGTGGGGACATGTAGCCGGTATTGACCAGAGCAATCGTGAAAAGGATCTCGTCTTCGGATCCCACCCTGGCAGGGTTGGTGATAGACGCCCGTTTCCGTAACAAACTTGTGAGTCCATATACCATGAAGCATGTATACCGGAAGCAGTTGTTGAAATTTTCATAAAACGCATACAGGTACACTTTGCGCCAGCCGACGACGTAAGTCAAGTTGATTGAATGCGCGCCCTTTTTGCAAAACTGAGCTCCTTGAATCACAGTCTCAAAGCAATCAGGGCTACGTCTTTGAGGAAGTCAACTCCTCTGTCGACTTTGAAAGGGCCTTTTTTAACTTGACTGTCGCCGAGGCCCAACGGCTCGGACCCTACGACATCATAGTCGTCGGTACAGGTATTGGCGGCGGCGTCGCTGCTGCTGACCTGTTTGCTACAAATTCCAAGTTAGGCGACAAGGCCAAGAGTATCCTCGTCATCGAGAAGGGTGGACTTGTCTTCCATACCCACTGCCTCAATACCGCACGGCCAGAAGGACTGGGTGCGGATCGTGGGCAGCAGAACGATTCATTTTTTGCGCTCTTCAAAGAGGACTTTAACATTGATCTGACTGGCGGGAAGCCTGCAGGAGGCCTGATTCCGAAGAACACATGGAAGGGCGGGCCGATGTATTGCGTTGGTGGGAGGAGTGCAGCGTGGGGTCTTTTCTCGCCTCGCGTGCACGACATAACCTTGCGAGCTTGGTTCCCGGATGCTGTTTATCAAGCGCTTCGGTCAGAGTACTTCGAAGTGCGTTCGATTCGTTCCTTCGCTTGCGGCGTCTAACACTACTGTTTGGTTCTCGCCTCCACAGAAAGCAGAAAACCTTTTTACACTTTCGCTTCCTAACTCGAAAATCATTCACCAGCACCTGCTCGAGCGCCTGAATCTGCAGACACCTAAGGACTTTGGTGTTAACTGGCAGTGGGGCCGAATCGCTTCAGAGTTCAAGGATGAGAGAAACTTCGATTTCGCGTAAGCATTATAGCCTCCCTACGCTGTTTGTATCATGCATTAATGGTATCCGTAACAGTGAGGGAGCATATAGCACGATTGACAAGCTGCTTGAGATTATGATGAGCAAGCCATATGGCCCAAACAATGCGCCGCAGGAGCACAAGAACTTCAAGATGCTTATCAAGACCGAAGTACGGAAGATTGTCGTTGACGGCGGTGGCGCCGCAACAGGTGTGGTTGTTACGACCGCAAAGGGCGGACCAGAACAAACCATCTCTCTCAAGCCCGGCGGAAGAGTTATCTTGGCAGCCGGAAGTGTTGCCTCTCCGGCCATTCTTCTTCGGAGCGGACTCAACGTCGGGACAGGCGCCGGGCAGGTCACCGACCACGATATCCTCTATCGCAGTCTATCATTCCGGTACCTTAATCCCGAAAGGAGGAAAGAAGTTGGGGCGATGAAGCTCCAAACGTACTTTGACATGGGTCTGCCAGACGGCCGCGTCGGACTAGCCAACATGTCGATCGATGCGTCGTCGTTCCTTCCAAGAGGAAATACGGTCGACAAGAACTTAGCGCAGATGATTATGGCTTTCATCCTTCCGTGTCCTCTAGAAGAGAAGAATAGCGTCACCATGGTTGCCGATGAACCGAGGGTGAGCATTAACCTCACCGATAACATATTTCACTTTAATCTAACCCTTCCGACCACGGCTTGCAGGTGAAAATGATTCGCACTCAAGCATATAGCGACTCTGAACGCCAAACTTACATGAAACGGATGCAAGACGTGATGATGAAGGCTTTCGACGCTGTAGAAGAGCATTTCAAGGTCGAGTTTGTTACGGACAGGCTTGCTAAGGACACACTCTCGTACTTGGAACTCGGTGGCGTCGCGCACGAGTTGGGATCGCTCCCGATGGCAAGTCCTAAGCGGCCGAACCACTCGATTGACGAGAACCTCAAGCTCGAGAACTACCAAGGCATATACGTCTGCGATCTATCCATATTTCCAATGTCGCCCGAGGCCAATCCGACTCTCACCCTTGCCGCACTTGCCATTCGCCTCTCCCGACTCCTTCACCCCCGCGGGCAAGTTCGCGCTGTGAGCGCAAATACTATCTGGGTGATTAACCACTCGGGCGAGGTCGTTAAAGTGTGGTTGTCGAACAAAGCAAATGTAACGCGTGGAGCGTCGGAGCTCGATGCGTACACCCTTGGGCCTGGAGAAGAGTTTTCAGTGGAGAGGAAGTCGGGTATTCAAGAGGCCATCATGGTTTTCCGTCTGGACAAGGCGGCTAAGCTTGCGGACCCTAATACGTGCACCTTCTCAAAGGAGCCAGATCTCTTCGTTGGGCACCCCGGTGAAAGTGGTGGCGTCAAGATTACTTAGAAAGCGGCTGTCGATTGTTGCTGGTTTCGTTGTAGCTAATGCTTTGAGCGTTCAAATGACAACCAATGTGAATCTGACATCGGACGGCCGGGTTTGATCAATTGAGTCTGAGAAAGTTCACCTCAGCCGTGGGTAACAGTCAAATAACCACAATAGCCGATGGCATAAAAGGCATACATCCCTACTGTATAAGGGTCGTAGTGAAACCGTAACAAGGCGTAGATGCATGCATTTACGAGTCGAACCAATGGCGGACGAGAGAGTAGTATAGCAGTATCAGGAGCGGTTGTTGGCGAGAGCCTCGAGCTTAGCACCCAAGAGCTCGAGAGGCGGCTAAGACGTTGATCGAGATGTTCATTCAAGTCGAAAAACATAATGGAATACGCTTGGTCACACCAGCCCCAGGTGGGCAATAGGTCGTCAGGTGCCTTAGCTCCTCGAGCATGTCGTCAGGGAACCTCGCTATCATCAAATCAACCTTCCAACATTGAGACACCAAGACTGAGAAAAAGGAAGCCCCGTCTGAGCATAAAGCGTGGGCCTCGGCGTCCGGGGGTCGGGAAATTCAGTTTTGATTCCAGGTCAACCCGGCCAAGGCAGTGTGTTTAGAGTTGAATGAAACTTGCGAGTAGATTTAGCAAGAAATACACGAGCAGAATAGTCCGTCCTATAAGAACTAACAACTGAGAATGAAAACGTAGCAGGTGAGAAGTGAGTGATGAAGGTGGAGGGAGAGGGCGAGGCTCATTTGGATCACGTGGCGGACAGTATTGCGTCAGCCAACCGTCACTTCCAAGTTCCAACCACTACTTACGGCATTACTCACTTCCCTCAAAATCACTTTAATCTGTTTTAAAATCTGCGCGTTATTAGAATACGACTCTTGTTCACGAAAAACCGTGAATAGATATATTCCCCCTAAAAATTCCTTCGTTCTAAGCCTGGGTCCATGGCGGCTACGAAGGACCTGGTATGTCTTATCGTTCATTCTACTTGAAGCGGTTCTTGTCGATACAGGCGCTGACGCTTGGTATGTACATCTAGCGTGCTGCGTGCTCTCGGTACGGGAGGATCAAGATCAGATCAGGAGGGTGATGAGGATATCAGATCACTTTGGCAGGTGCCCAGTAGAACTCGACCCCTACGATGTCTGTCGTCTAGAAGCATTACTTCGCTCATTTGTGACCGTAACGTGTCCCAAAAACTCGACTGTGCAAATCGGTGGTGCGCGTCTGTGTTCGTAGATGGATCCAAGTTTGGCAACGCAGGAGAAGCGAGGATATGGTTCCAGGCTACATCAAGTGCCGTATCTGTTGTACGAGCAAGTGTAGGTCATCGATGAGCCATCAGGCCAATCCAACCCTCAATTTAGGAGAACCGGTTATCTGCTTCAGCCGAATAGGCTACGCATCCCGCAAGCCTGTTCCACCAGCGTCAATACCCCTATCGGCCCACCCATTTGGCGCGGTCGCTTCTTCGTCTGCGAATCCATCAAGTGCATCGTGGACGAGCGAGTAGCATAATCCTCGGTATCCCCGTTGGCTCTTCAGCGATCGTCGTTGCACTCCAGTCCGCCCACCCCCCGCAATACCTCTATCATGCCTCCTTTCACGTTGGAGCAAGTAGCTCGAATCAAGCGCAGTATTGTGCCGCGCGAGACTACCGAGGGCGTCAGCACCAGTGCACCACTTCCTCCATACCCCATTCCCGATCCTAAAAATGTCCAAGGCGATGTCTATACAGCGTTCTCCAAGGTGTGTCGCTTTTACGAGGACACCCGCTGCAGCTCATACTTAGTCAATTATGGTCTAGGGCGACGAGGACTTTATGTTCTTTACACTCGTTGACCGCTCTGGTTTTAAGCAGTGGCTGGCTACTTTCAATCCCACCACCTCTTTCGATGTAGCTCAAGACCTCAAACGTATCTTAACCTCCAGTCTTGGTGACAGATCCCGAGTCAAAGTCGTCCAGACTCAGATCGCTTTCAGCCGAGCCGGGCTGGACTATCTTGGCGAGACCGGAAAGATCGGCGACTTCTACTTTGACAAAGGCAAGATGTTTCGCGACAAGGCCGAATTAACCGATCGAGGCAAGTGGGACGACTTATTTGAGGCTGGGCCTCATGCGTGTATTATCGTGGCCGCGGACTGTGAGTGAGATTTACGGTAGCGACTATAGTGCGCCGCGAGTCTGATGAGGGTCTCGATGCAGCGCGCAGTCACTGTCATGAGAAGGTCCGTGAGCTACAAGGCCAGATATCTGGGTTTGTCAGCAACCTAGCAATCATTCATGGTCGAGAACGTCCTGGGGCCTTCAGAGGGCACGAGCACTTTGGGTATATGGACGGTATTTCGCAACCTGCTCTGCGGTGGGTACCCAATCAATCGATGCTTTCAATCTCTGCTTATGGCATGTATATGCAGCGGTTTGACAGATTTTGACAACGTTCCCGAGATCATGTGGCGCGACCCAGGCGTTATCATAATGGGATATAAAGGCGATCCCAACTTCGATGGTAAAGACCCAGTCACCTATCCACCCCGACCAGATTGGACGAAGGACGGCTCGTTCATGGTCTTTCGAAAACTCGAACAAGATGTACCCGAGTTCAACGCGTACGTTGTGGAGAATGGCAAACGGTGGCGGGAGTTTATCCCGGAGGAGGGAAAGGGAGGGCAAGTGCAGTTGACGGACCTGGAGGGCGCGAAGCTCTTTGGGGCACAAATGTTTGGCAGGTGGAAGTCGGTGCGTGCAACCACTACCAGTCAAGACTTCGTGGGGATAAGACTATTGACAACCTTTCCCGACTCGTACCAGGGTGCACCCTTGCAACTATTCCCAATCAAAGATGATGAAAAGGCGGCCAAGGATCCAAAAATAAACAATCTCTTCGACTACCGCGTGCCTGGAAAGACGAAACCATCCGCCGCCAAGTGCCCTTTCACCGCGCATGTTCGAAAAGTCAACCCACGTCAATTAGACCCGTTTCTCTCTCGCGAGTTCATCGACGCCACCTCCATCATCCGTTCTTCGATTCCCTATGGGCCCGAGGTCTGTGCTGTTTTTAGTCCACGATGAATGTTCACATTCTCACTGCTCAGACAAAACTTCTTCCAGGTAACCGAAGATGAGAAGGCATTGGGAAAGAGCTCCTCAGACCCAAGCCTCAAACGTGGCCTTTTGTTTGTTTGCTATCAATCCAGCATCCAGAACGGTTTCATGGAACAGTCCAAAGGGTTTGCTGGCAACGACTTCTTCCCCGCGGTTGACCTCCAGCCCAAACGTGTTGGTACGGTCTTCTTTCACACTCCTGTCGTTTTGGTCCCAAAGCTCACAGTCTATATATTAATAGGGCAAGATCCCATTATTGGAGCCCCACCGTTACCTGCAACTGTTACGCTGGCGATCTCGGGAATGGATGGGAGAGAGGATATTGATATGCTTGCACAAGGAAAGTTGAAGGACACAGCCTTTTCAGTGAGTGGAGTCGAACAGCAGTTCTTTGTGACATCCAGAGGAGGGGAGTATTTCTTTGTGCCATCGGTCTCCGAGTTGAGGAGGTTAGCAAGCCTTTGAACGGGCTCTTGTCTGTATAATGATACAACGGCCCTTTGAGCAGTGGTTCTTTGTGTATTGTCACATGGTGGGGGAATTTGAATGAAAACACTGAGCAAATGTTGTGAACTGTGAACCCAAGCGAAAGAGTGCGGTGAATGAACCGATGCAACAGGCTCAGTTTTTTCTCGATGCCAGACAAATGCCGAGTCCGCTTCAACTTCCCGGTTCTACGTAGTAGAGAGCTCTTATTGTGAAAGTTGGATTATGGACTAATGCTCTCCTGTGCTTGATTAGTCCAATCATACCTGAGTCTTGACGCCTGGTGGCATTCCATTGCGCGCCAAGGTACTTGCCGTCGAATGATATGTTGAGTCGCTCCGAATCCCGACGAATGGCCTTCAGGTACGATACCGAGGGCAAAATTACTATTCTCTTTCGTGTATACTATACGTGAATGCTCCCAAATTACAATAGATGAAATAGTTAAAGCTACATCTGACGTCAGCTCACGTGCGCTGATGTTCTGGCTCGGCTTCGTTGATCTGACCGACCACCACCCTGGCTTCTGACGAGCTTGTCATCGAGCCACCCTGTCTCTCGCGCCGTAGCCACACGGTGCTCACTTCGGAATTGTTCCACTTATCTACTGGCCCAACTGTGGTTTCAATAAACCTACTGTAGTAGTCATAATTGTATTAACATGTAGTGACGCGCAAGGCCGTAAGTGTCAATAAAAAATGGGGTCTGTCACGTCACGAACACCCCTTCGTTATTAAGGTCAGATTTTTGTCACACTTAGGAACTTAAATTAAAAAGAGCAACTGTATTATAGATTTTATGTACAATAAGTCAATAAATGCACTACTCCGAGTCCAAATCTAAGTCTTGTCACTAACATACTCATATAGTCCATCATACCCAACAATGTTTAACAGAAGTTGCTCACAAATGTTGCATAAAACAGAAAGGTCAATTGTGTAATAGGCGGCATCCGGTACGCAAGAGTAAGTGCTTCAAGTATGTCTGTTAGTAACTGTTCTCATGTCACGTCACATCCAGGCTATGTTAATACAGATTTTGCGAAATTTTGTCACGCGGCGCAAGCGCCGTGTTAATACAATTACGAACACTACAGTATGTTCATTTCTCATCGTGAAATCGGCCTGATACCTTGAAGATGTCCACCCCTGTTTATTGGCCACCTGAAACGTTCTTCTACCCGCTTGGAAATACTCCGGCGGTCTCTCTTACTCAAGACTTGTCCCCTGAACAGTCAGCAGATGTACTTTTGCTGGGATGCGGCGATCCAAGGAACATCCTTTATACGCTGTATGCCGATCTTGTGGCTGGCCAAAGTATGTTATATATTCGTGTGGTTTAGCAACTACTAACGTCACATGTACTTGACAGACCTACGAAAGATAGACATTACGTGTTGTGATGTAGAACCTGCTGTACTGGGTGAGCTAGTACTGTCGCAATATTCTGGGTTGTTCGTGCTGATCGCCACTTGTTGCACATAGCCCGGAACATAATCATGTTTACGTTACTCGAGGAGAAGACATCCATAGATGTTGTTTTTGCTGTTTTCTATCATTTCAAGATCAGCGATTCAAATTTGGAGGTCCTAGTCCGTCAAAGCAAACGGCTGTTTGACTTTTCTAGAAGTATGGATGACTGGCTAAGCTCTTCGTATGGATCGTTCCTAAGGTTTTTAGACTCGCGCACTCTTGCCGAGCTACGCCGTTACTGGAAATACTATGCCGACTTCCCCGAAATTCCTGCTGGACGTATCAAAAAATTGCAGCTACAGCAAGTCCAATTCTCCAAATCCGTCTTAAATAAGTTTCCCGACAATCTAGGTCCAGGCCGATCTGCCGGAATGATGTGGGAGGAGGCCGCCACACCTATTAATAACGCGTTCAGGAAATACTGGAAGACAGGTACAACGTTCAAGTTCGAAGGTGACATCAAAAATGCTACAAAACTGAACCCAACTTTTCTATACTCTGTTTCTGGAGAGGTGTTTAGTCCTCATGATCAGACCTTCCCTCAAGGCTTTCATTTAGCCCCTTCGTTCGCGCCAATCGCCCACGATCCTGTTCGTACAGGAGTATCGGGCGCGGCTTCCTCTCCCATGGACCTCTCAAAACTGCAGTTTCGTGCGTGGTGTAACGCGCTCAACGAGTCAAGGAACTCACATACCATCATGATCCGATTCTACTCTGGCGACGCTCTTGCCTTGTGTCGTACACTGGACTTGTTCGCAAACTTTGGCTCTACCTCTCCCAATATTCTCAGCTCTTCTTGGTCCGCCTCACGTATTAGCTTAGATCAGCTCTCCGTTGATGAATCGTCGCCTCCCACTACGTTTGATGTCATCGATACCTCAAATGTTGCGGACCACATCGGTCTTCTTAATCTAATCCTTACTGCACAGCCAGTGCTCAAGAAACACCCGAGCTTGAAAGCGGTCTTGTACACGGAGGAGCTTATCCATGTCGACGAAAGCACTGCGAATCCGTTTGTCAAGCGGCTTTGTGCTTCAATCCCTACCCTCTCCGTTCTTCTCGGGCTCGCACCACTGGATTATATATCCGGCTTCACGCCTCACTCCAACGTTCATGAACCTCTGACTAGTGTCACTCAGTGCATGGAGCGTGTAGCATGGGTTGATCCCACCAGTGGGGATCGCTACTGTGACTCGAGTCTGGTAAATCTCACTTTTCATGGGGATAACATTGTTCGGCATATACGAGAAAGTCTTGTGCTTCCATCAAGAGCCAGCTTTCTACATGGGAAAACCTGAGCTACTCAGGTCTCGTATAAGGCAAAGCACGTTCTATCATCCCGAGACTCTAGCCATATTCCTCCAGCTGGTCAAACGTCGTATTAGTCTGAAAACTGGGAGTTGGGACGGAGTCGTACGTGACCTCCTTAAAATGATTGAGGATCGACCAAGCCGGCCAGTCGAGCTAGCGAAGTTTCAGAACCTTTGCCTTCAACTACACTTACAGGGGGTCTATACAGCCGACTCACTTAAACCAGACTGGAGAACTCGGTGTTATGATCAACCTATCGCGGCTATATTAAAAAACTGGGTCGATATTCCATCTGTACTTTGTGTCGTTATGACGGTTCCTCGCGGGCGAATATTCCATATACTAGGGAAAGACAAAAACACAACCGGCACACTAGCGCTGCAGTGCAATCTTAGAGCGAATCGCGACGTCGAGCATTCTTATACCTCAATTCATTGTGTGTGGGGTACATGTGATGTTGATCCTGAGTCGGGGGCGGAGGTTTTGACCGAAGATCCTCGTGGAACCGACGGTGAATCAGACTTGGTTGTTTCGTTCTGAGCGGCGTCCCATACCTTAGCCTACGAGACGAAAACTGTCGGTTTTGGGATAGTGCCAAACCACAATACAATACCGACATATCTTCCCAAATTAGGAGAGCCTCTAGAACTATTCACTTCGGATTTGAACGATCGACATGTTAAACTCTTGCCATACCAGCCGGTCTTGGCATACGAACGTCAGTCAACGTCCCGGCCAGATGTTGTTTGCTTCCCGGACCCTACCGCGTCTAGCGATTGCGCTCGGTTTCTGGTCGGGGTTAACCGTATCGACAACCAACATGCAGTTATTTCCTACACGACTCGAGTTGAGGTCAACTCTTCAACAGAACAACAGGCGCTTCTTAATGGAGTAAACCCATCCGTTACACAAATTGCTCCATGTACCATTAAGCTTTTGCTCGACCAGCGCGAGTATGTTGTTTCTTACCCATATCCGGTTCTTGGAAGTGGATACAAACTCCGGGTTGCTCGAAAATCACATTACATCGAGGTGAGTTTGTAATGCTATCCACTGGATTCAACTTGCTGATACAACCCAAAGGTTATCCTTCCGGTTTCATCTCCTGTTGACGCTGGTGGATACTCGTTGGATCGAGCCCCGATTCTCCGGCAAAGCGCATATACCCCCTGGAATATCCATAATATCCGGCTAGAATGTATGCCGCTACTAGATACCAAGAATCCGACAAAACTCGCATGGATAAATCCTCACACTGCCTTGCAACTTTCAGATCATGAGCGCGCGATGATGAGCTGTGAGCAGCCAGCCAGGAATCCAAGCTCAAAGGCGTTTGCCGCCGTCAAGGACGGAATCCATACTCTTGCGAACGATTACCTTGGTTTTTACGGTAGAAAGAAGATTGCAGTTGGGCTTTGTGAACCAAATAACATCGACCACTTCTATGCAGTTCTTTTGATCGGCGGACTTCGCTTGGACTTGGCCTCGTTCACTATCGTGATAGATACTGCTCTTATCCCTGCCACGGAGACTACCGCTCCCTACGTGTTCCCTTTCCTCAGCAAATATATGCAGAGTAACCCTCTGTACCCACTCAGTTCCACGGGTGAAGAAGCAGCCGCTTGGAAACGACTGCTACCTGCATTCATCGAGCGAGCTCGGACTTGGAAGCACACGGCTAATTGTGAATATACTGCCAGTGGTGAAATTCCGATTTCGCTTGACATAGGAGACGACGTGATTTGTTCGTGTGGGGCCGGTATTGGGTTCGAGGGTGACATGTGGAAGGTCCCGGGATGGAAACCTCTATTACCATTCGCTACTCGAGCCGCAATATCCCCCTTATTTTCTGTCCAATATATTGAGTCCATAGATAAAACGGTACAAGATCTCCAGCACGGGATGATGGGATTACCTGTCGAGCAGGAAATGGCGAACCGCTTACAGCTTACGAATGTATGCTGGACATGCAGCGGCTCAGGTACACCCGAGCTGCTGACCTGTAGCGAGTGCAAGCGGGCTCGATACTGCTCTACTGAGTGCCAGCGTCAGGATTGGAAGTCGCACAAAAAGAATTGTCAGGCATCGTAACTGGTCTGGTTTCAATGTCCATGTGTTTGTACCAGCACTATATGAAGCAAATATGTTTACCTTACAAGCTTAAGTGTTAAACCACACGTTTAGCCTCGATCCCAAAATCACTTCCAGAAGGGTTCAAGCCCGTTCAAGTAGCCGACACTCCATCCTTCGGTCACAACTCATCTCCCTAGTCTTACAAAAGAGGTCATTTAGCTAACTATCATTTATAAGTTATAGTGCCAGCGTACGAGGTCTCAAAGCTGTAAGACCGGTCGCCGCGTGGGTCGAGTGTGACCGAGCTAGTTCTATGGCAGGGATGATTGATCAATGAGTAGATGTATAAATGTTGACGGTTATGGTATTTAATGACCTAAATCAAGTAAGTATCATCTTTGATGATCACGTGGCCATCCCTTTTTCAACCAAACTCGACCACCACCAGGTGCTTCGTCAAATGACTTATAAATTTGCCTCCATGCCCGACCAACTGAATATCTACTTTGAGGCAGTCAATCCATTTCGCGTTTATCCCCATCCCACGTCGGCTCTGTCTATAAATACAGCGCCAGTGATCCTTTGTGTCATCTTTCGAAATTCGCGATGTCGCAAGGCGGAGGGTGGATGTTTCTGTTAGAAAGAAAGCAGGATAGAATGTGAGTTGAAAATTTTGGCGCTTATCACCCGTGTATGAATGATTTCATGCAAGACTGGGCCAAGGCTATCACCGTGCATCACCTACCAATGCTCACTAGTGTAATGATTGTACAGGAGGCGGTGCTTGGGACAACTACGCCGCAGATAGCGCTCAAAACTGATATCCAGCAACAAGAACCATCGAGGTCTTCGGGTATTCTTACTCACGAGCGCCCGCTGCGCACGGGAGCGGTGCGTTTCGAAGTCTGATGATCGCATTTTCGAAGAAGCCTCCACATTTACCCCGGGGTATATATACCAGACCAACGGTGTTCTGAGTAACTATTCTCTGGCTTTCTCACTTTCAGCATATTCAATATCGCAAAATGTCTGACGATACTGCCACTTCAACTGCTCTACCCCAGGCTCTCCTAGACCGTTTAGATCCCGAATATCGTGCTTTTGCTGAGACCCAACCGGCGTCTCTTCGTATTCCGCTTCATACCTTGGCTTGGTCGCCCGCATTCCGTGGGGTACCAGGCGTCCCACCTCCTGACCTTGGTCAAGCTCCCCCAGTGCCGGTGGGATCGACGCGCACGATTGAGTTGTACGATGGCCGATTCTCGGTTCGTGTACTAACGCCAGAAGGCGAGCGGCCGAAAGAGGGCTGGCCCGTATTGTTGTTTACACATGGTGGAGGATGGGTGATGGGGAGTGTAGAGACTGGCAGTGCATTTTATACAAGAGCCTGTGCAGGTGTGTATTTATATTCCCTTTAAACGGGGCTGACGCAAATAATTTCGATTGAATGCAGAAGCAAAATGTGTTGTTGTCTCTGTGGATTATAGGCTCGCGCCTGAAAACCCGTTTCCTGCCGCTATAGATGATTGCTTTGATACTTTACGTTGGATCGTTGGACCAGGCAAGGATGAAATAGGTGTTGATACGTCCCGTATCGCAGTCGGAGGGCTTTCTAGGCAAGTCTACTGCATTCGCGCACATCAACAAGCTTACCAAGACCCGTTACAGTGGAGGAACTCTTTCAGCCATCATTGCCCAACGCGCTTCTCGGCATGGAATTCCACTCGTTCTGCAGATCATCTTCACGCCGCTCACCAACGCAACCTTCAGCGCAAAGAACCGTGCGGATTGGCCACCTTCAATGCAAGAGTATGAACACGTATTCGCACTGCGCGCGCTCGACATGCTCTGGCTTCGGGATCTTTACCTTCCAAACGCTGCGGATCGTTCGCTTCCAGATGCTTCGCCCTTACTGCAAGATGACCCAGAGGCTTATCAGGCGATGCCTCCCGCGTTTGTGGGCATAATGGAGCTCGATGTATTACGGAGTGAAGCGGAGATGTATGCGGAGAAAATGAGGAATCATGGTGTCCCTGTAACGGTAAAGGTGTACAAAGGTACGCCCCTGCGAGACCTGCACGATTGTCTGACTCACAAACTCCATTGATAGGTGCTACGCACCTAACTGTTGCTGCAGACAGGGTAAGCTTTAGCTTCTATTTACTAGCTAGTATGGTATTGAACGCGGTGATCAGGCCTGTCAATTGGCACGCGATATTCGCGATGATAAAATTGCAGCTCTCAAGATGGCATTTGTAAAGTAGGGGGCAATCGAAACATTAGGAAGCTGGGTACTCGGCTCGAGCTTCGCTAAATTCGAGATGATCTGGCCACAAGAAAACCATTGTCAAGGATTAGATGAGCTCAAATGTTCATTTTGCTTTGAACTACTGCTCGATTACTGCTGTCGCGAACAGGGACCTCCAGCCGAACACAAACTTCTGACCGGGAGCTAAACACTAAACTTTGACTCGGCAAGTGGAGGTAAACGAAGTCCATAGCTTCAACTCTTCTACGTTTTGAGCTTTGGCCGCCAGACAACGCGCGGCACTGCTATCCTGGTCGATCCCAATGAACCTCATTCATAAGTATCCAATAAATTACGGTAGCTGAGAGTAAACTCCCATCACGTGAGTCACGGAGAAGCAAAACAAAACTTGAACGATGCCTGGGCTATGTGAAACTCGGCTTGATCAACACACACCCTCTACATAAAGCTCCTCTGCGTTCCTTGAATTAGTCCTCAACCCATCGAGGCAAACAGGTTTAAGGCCATCACACGAGTTCCTTTGAGGCTTATGTGGCAAATTACCTAGGGGCTTGTTTCACTCCCGGCCAAGTAGTAAGCCGTGTCTCGAGTCCTCTTCTAATACTTTGTCACGGGAGTGCTTACCGTTGCTGGTTTAACCACGAGCCACTTCAACACAAGATCTTCCGAAATAATCCCTCCAACTACTGCTGTATTGCCACACAACTTACGAGTGAAAGTCTAGGACACTCGCGCAAGCCATAGACTATCGCCATGCCCAAGCGTTTATTTGACCATCACATAGCGGAATCCTGTGTAGACTCTAGGGAGTTTCTGTATATCCTACCTCTGAGGTTTCAGGCTGCGTAAAACTGGTCTCATCTCCTGTATTGCTTTCTTTGGTCGCTCATTCACTCTCCCGACATTTAGCTTCTCTGCTGTCCTACCAAGAGCTAGGACGTACTGTTGGGCTCTGCAATTATGCTCCTGGTGCTCTAAAAAACCTCTAGTTATTGGATACGGCTCTCTTGAATCGAGCTAGATAGCTTCCCTCTTGTCTGCACACTCGTTATGTCTACGCCCTTGACTATACCTTTGGCTCGCTTTTCCATGAGCTTGCGCTTGCCTGAAAGGATTTGACTAACGTCTTTAAGATTCTCCGAGATTTTTCCTCATAGGTCTGTGCTGTAAGGTTATGAAAGCCAATCGGCTATCATTCCTTGATACTAGCGACAATTTACCGGTGGAAAGTACATATAAATAAGAGATGGAGCATTCATCGTCCAGAAACCACTCCCTTTCTTCGCTTGTTTAACCCCAACCATGCCTAGCAGCTCACTGACGGTGCAGGATCATTCAGCTTCAACCTCTATACCTGAAGCTACCCTCAACAAGCTCGATCCGGAATATCGCAAATTTGTTCTTTCCTTGCCTCCTTCCCCTCCGAAACCAACACGCAATCCCCCTTGGAGCTCAAAATTCCGGCAAAGCGAAATTGATGAGCCTCCCGAGCTCGGCGAGGCACCCGGTATTCCGGTTGGATCGACCCGTACTATTGAACTTGGCGGGTTCTCAGCAAATGTGTTAATACCTTTTGGGGACCGACCTAAACGTGGATGGCCGGTGCTCATATGGGTGCATGGCGGTGGATGGGTTTTCGGACATGCCGATAGTGGACTTTCTACCTACTCAAGAGCGTGTGTTGGTGAGTAACTTACTTTACTCCATTTAGACCTACTGTGACGCTAGGTTCTCATGCTGCGGAATCTGCAGAGGCTCGTTGCGTCGTAATGTCAGTCGAATATAGACGAGCCCCAGAACATCCCTTTCCAGCTGCCGTTGACGACCTTTGGTCGACTCTCACCTGGATTCGGAACGAGGGAAAGAATGCCTTAGGTATTGACCCAAACAAGATTGCGGTTGGAGGCGCCTCAGCGTGAGTTTCAGGGTCTTTGCTTCATCGTCTCGATTAATCTGGGGTATCGCCATAGTGGAGGCAACCTGGCGGCTGTTCTTGCGCAGCGAGCCGCAGCCGCCTCCCCCCCAATCCCGATAGCACTTCAAGTGCTTATGGTCCCTATCACGGATTGCACTTTCACGGAGGACGACCGTTCGGGCTGGACACCGTCGATGATTGAATATGCCGACATATATGCGCTACGTGCAGTCGATATGCTTTGGTTCCGGGACCTATATATTCCAAATGCAGCACAGAGACGGCTTTCGGACGCATCGCCATTATATATGGAAAACGAGTCTGTTTTCAAGAATTTGGCGCCTACTTGGGTTGGCGTTGCGGAACTGGATGTATTGCGAAGCGAGGGGGAGGCGTACGCAGAAAAGATGAAGAAGCATGGAGTGCCAGTTACGCTTACCATGTACAGAGGTATGTTTAGAATCGCCCTCAAGATCATAACTAGATATAGAATAAATTCGCCACTAGGTGCTACTCACCTTACACCAGCTGCAGACCGAGTAAGTTGATACGTGTACCTCAGTGCGTCAGACACTAATCTCTAATACTACTACATAATCAGGTCTGTGCCTTGGCTCGGAGGATGCGAAGCGACCAAGTTGAAGCCATCAAAGCTGCTTTTTCCAGACGATGAGTAAATATAACTGAGAGAATGCGTGTTGTTCGTACTAGATCGCGACCCGTATTTTACTACCTACTTGCAAGTTGACTGATTTTGGCGGTTTTCAATTGATTAGGAGGAACTGAGCGTGAAGGAGGCTGATTCGATAGGCTGTCGCGGCATTCTAATAATTCACCGGTATCGATCCTCCGGGATTGATTATGACGAAAGATATGCTCGGGCAGAGATCCGCCGATAGGAGAACCTATTAGTTATATCATTACTGGTTCAGAGGTGAGTCTGAACCCTCCTCACGGTCAACGAGATATTAGAAATATCGACCATGAGTCAACTCGATTCGCATCCGGATGACCCCACAAGCATCCCTCCCGAGATACTAAAGAGACTTGACCCCGAGTACAAGGATTTTGTTCTCGCTCAGCCTGCATCCTCGCGAACTCCGCTCTACACAGTGGGATGGAGCTCCAAACTCCGTGAAATAGTTAACTCAAGTACGGCTGGGAAGGCGAATGCTGTCCCTGTTGGAGCAGTAGAAACTGTTAGCCTAGGGGAATACTCTGTGCGAATTCTTATACCCGAAGGCGAGCCTCCGAAAGATGGTTGGCCAGCTTTGATATACCTACACGGAGGAGGATGGTTATTTGGAACATCTCAAACGGGAGAATCGTTTTATACACGTGTCTGTGTGGGTAAGCCGCGTCAACACTGGCCAGTATATTCTTACGGTAGATCTCAACGTATTGCAGAAACACGATGCATAGTTGTGTCGGTGGATCATCGACTCGCGCCGGAGCATACTTTTCCAACGGCGCTCAACGACTCGTGGTCTGCTCTTTTATGGGTTTGTGCGGAGGGTGGAGTAAAATATAAAATCAACAAAAGTCTTATATCTCTATGTGGCTACTCATCGTGTGTTCCCTTGACAAAAGCTGCGGGGTGTTCTGCTGATATGGATTCACAGGGGAGCTAATCTTGCTGCCGTCCTTGCCCAACGGGCAACGATGCTACGCCCTCCAATACTCCTATGTGCGCAAATTCTCCTTATGCCACTCGTTGACCTTACTCCTACATCTGACCCATCGACCTGGCCACCGTCTATGCGTGAATACGCAAATGTGTTCGGGCTATATGCGGGAGATCTGCTCTGGTCTCGGGATCTTCATACTCCAGACGTCTCCGATCGAACGCTCCCAGACGCATCGCCGCTGCTTCAGGATAAGAAGGAAGCGTTTGAGGGGATGCCGCAAGCATGGATAAGCGTTGCAGAGTTGGATGTGTTAAGGAGTGGAGGAGAGCTTTACGCAAAGAAGCTCCAGGAACATGGCGTTCCAGTTACGCTAAAAACGTACTACGGTGAGTCAAAATCTATCACGGAGCTGGTTGTGCGATACCAACTCATCTTTATGCTTAGGAGCGGCACATCTTCTCATACAGGCAGACGGGGTAAGTAATGGTGATTGAGAGATAAGATGTTGTACGCTAAAACCAAGGAAGGTTTGCGAGCTTGCTCGTACAATACGAACTGATCAAATCGAAGCTCTCAAGACTGCATTCTCCAGCTGACCTACGTAGTGTCAGCGTAATTGTAACTGTAGCTTGCTAAAACATACACCGCTGATACTTACCTCCTTCATTCAGCTCCGGTAAAGTATTATCTAGTTTGAAGGACGGGATAAACTCATACTTCTAAAGTCCCCTGTTCTGCATGACACAACTGCGCCGGGCTTGCACAGTGCCGGGCTTAAGCTGAGACGTATCACAAACCGGGTGGTTTAATATAGTCTAATTAGGATACAAACCTAAGAGATCTACTTCAATGTAGCACACTCGAATAGTCATTCTCTGGCATCATACACAGTCACCTGTGAGTTGGGTTCACATGCCCAGAGAATGGAACTTACAAGATCAGAAGCGGAAAAATAGGATGTATTTCTCCAAATGCTCCGACTAAACCAGAGCGAACTTGATCAACGTCCATATCCTTGAAGAAGAATGCGCTCTTGAGAGTAGCTAATACCTTCAAACAGAAATCACGAGTTCCACGGTGCGTACTTGAAAGACAGAATCGCCGGTGGCGAATGTACACCAAGTGAAGAATCTCGTGTAAGGTCGCGCCTTGGTTCATCTCAAATTTGCCCATTCGCGCGAGGTAGTGTTCCCCACTGGCAAAGTTTGCTTCGAAGCCTTCTAGAGGCGCGGGGAAGACTATTGGCTTGAGCTCACCGGAGTCGGCTGTGAGTTGCAAATGCCAGGCAATCTTGGAGCCGATGAAGACTAGAAACCAGTTGCGCGGACCGTTGGTCAGATATGGCCCGCAGATATATGCGCCCGTAATAGTTTGGTTAAGTGCCTTCGCATCGACCCGATTAAAGAAAGAGAGGAGGTCGCTGGGAGACGTTAGTGACATCTTAAATATCCAAGCTGGCTCGAGCTCTTCGAGGGTGATCTGCACGCGAAGATAGCCGTGAATGTCGGTGAGCTGGTAGCGAATCGTTTGCTCGACGGCGGGCTTTATATCGTTTTCCATCTACCTGAATGCGTTTGTTCGGCCATACCTACCAATATCATAATACTTGCCGCTAGATAGGTCACCAGGACCCAAAGCCGGAGTATACCTTTGCAAGAAGGGCCTGTTCAAATAAAGTGCGGTTATGCTATGTTTCTGCTCAGAGCGTGTGGCAAGTGTACACTTCTCTATCACACCAGGCGCTAAGATAATCGTCCCGGTCCTTAGTAGGCCTGGTATGAAGCTAGTATAAAGCTAGAAATATCTCACGCTGCCTGGGCGTCAGACAAACGAAAACCCTTCGCGTATGATAATAACTCGGAAATTTAGTACAGCATTATTAGGGGTTGTTACTCCTACGTAATCGAAGCAAATGACCCTTTGTTCTAAGGCAGTTCCGTCTTGATCGTCAAGGCAATACATCCCAAATTAAGGTATACTCTAATAGTTGGCTTGAATGGGGTTTATAAACTAGCCCTAACTCGCCGCAGGTCCAACAGTCATCCCAGCTTTCAGCTTGACTGAAGGTCCCAATGGCGGCCGAATTCAATACCTGATAGGAAAGCGCTCTACCTTCCAACACGCCACTGTTGATCACACTGCCATAACGAACGCAATTTGCGGCCGGTCAAGATCAAAAGCTGGCCCACGGCAACTTACCTTGCCAGCCTCACATGTAGTCTCAGCTAGAGGCATATACTACAGTTTTAACCAGGATGAAAGGTGACCCCAGACTCAGTTACTGGTTGGTGTTTACGCTCTAGAACACGCACGCACTTTGAAAAAAAACTGTGAGCACTGCCAGGATCGAACTGACGAACTTTGGTTGACAAATCAATCCCTTGAGGGGATGCGTCGAAGACCAACGTGGTAACCACTCCACTAAGCGCCCATGAGGTATTATCTCACTTCAACACTTATGTTAGGTGCAACGTACGATACTCATGGTCACCTCCTGCGCTAGCTAAATGCATATACTCCGCCTTGACGCTCACAACAGGAGCGGAGGCTTCGGACTGTTCAGCAACATCGGGGTAGGTTTCTCCATTTTCTCTGGCCTATAGCCAGTCTATTTGTATATAACGACTCAGAGCGGCAAGCAAAGTTCAACCACAATATTCCCATTATTCCTTACATAACACCGTAGGTAAGGACATAACGGAAGCGCACAACTCTTCATCAGTCAACAAAAAGTCCCAAACAATTATAAAGTCCCAGATGTAGTAGTCCGAAAGCCATGAGTCCATGATCGTAACAATGTCCGAAGTGGCAAGAAAGAGTGAGGGGAGAGTCGTACAAAAAACCCTGATAAGTTCCGAAGGTCCGAGATAAGCTCATAAGATCGTGTCCGAAAAATCAAAAAAGTCCAAAAAGATTGAATCAAAAATAGCATCGAGGAATCACGGGTTCCCAGTTTTGGCGAGCATACTAATCCAATCTGTTAGGTGGCTTTCAAATAACTAACAGGAGTAACTCACTTGGCGATAGCACCCTGGTCCACAGGTGGACTTCGCCCGTCGCCAACCATGACCTTCATCGCTTCGGTCGGCACACCATCCACAACAATATAGAGCCACGCAGGACCAGGCGGGTAGACTATCCATCCAGTCTCGTCAGTTCACACTCCTTTTCATGCCTAAAACACTCACCATTCGGGTTCGGCGGTCCAGTAAACGTAACCAACTTCCGCCCAATCATCAGAGCCGGCAGCGTGACCATCCGTTGATCCATATGCACACCGTGTGTCGAGAATCCGAGGTCCATGAGGACGACCTCAACTTTTTTGAACAAGAATCCACGTTTGTGACGCCCGAACGGTAAGGAGATTGTCGCAGTTGCCCCGCGTGCGTAATGCAAGGTTTTGTCGCAGAAGATGATTGAAGGGCGGGCCTTGGACATGTAGTCCTATATTTTATAGGTTAAAATAATAATAAAGACGATTCAGACGAAAACACGTACTGGGAAGAGCATTTCGACCCTGAACTCAGTCGGATACTCCCTAGTCTCCACATCCAAGTTCGGGTTCGACCCAGCGATCATGACCGTTCCCTTTGGCGTCAGTGTCCTACATCCCAATCCGCTCACATCAGGCACTCCTTCTACATATTAAAAAAACAGAAGACCAACTCACGCAACAGAGTGGTACATCCTCGGAATGTTCGAAGCCGGCAGCCCTGCATTCGAAAACCTCTTGCCAGCCGGCGCCGAAGGGTCGTACAACACGGGCTGGAGTACCGGTCCGTCGGCGTTGGATGTCCCAACCTGGTTCTGCACGTTGCCATAGCCAGCTGTTCCGCCAGTCGCGCCGTTGAGAATGAGGACTTTGCCGTCGGGGAGGATGACAGCGTCGGGCATCACTGTAACCCAGAAGAGGGATAGTAAGAAACAGGAGGAATAGCGAGGCTTGGATAGGACGTACTACGCGGTTGCGGCATTTTCTCAACTTGCCAACCCTGCATCGCCGATCCACCCAAATTATCGAACACGGTCCAAAATTAGACATATTCCGATTCAGTCGGTGTGACAAAATTAAATGACGCCAATCAATCGGCGCAGAGGATTGAATTATCGAATATACACGTCGATCAGCCTCGATCCAAACACCCAAATCGGGGAAGTACATACCCTCTTGATACCTTGAGCGTTCAAGACCATCCGCGAGCATTGAGCACTAGCGGGCGTATTTGAGCTAAGCTCGGTCTCGGGCACCGTATCCCTAGCACAATAAAACCCCATTACAAATCTGCCAACCAGCGAGGCGAAAAATCCAGACTCACGAAACCTCAGATCCTCCGCAGATCATGATCTCGGGCGCCCACCCGTTCTCGTACCGTAAAGGAAGCATTACGGCCGCGCCGCTCATAGGGTAAGTACATCGCTGGCCATTGGGGAGGTCTGGAAGGCGAGTCTCAACATTACGTTGCCAATCGAGGATCACTGCAAGGTGGCAAAAATGAGCTCGGTGCCGATAAGACATAAAAGAGCAAGCTTACTGGTTTTGTTGTTGGCGGCTACAAAGACTTGGCCATTTGGTAGGGCAAAGACATGTGGAAAGAGGTTGTGAGGGAGAGCTAGCGCAGGCTGTTAAAACTCATAACGAGCGCAGGGTACAGAATGCTCACTGTCAACGAGAAATTTGCTAGGGATTTGGAGCCCTAAACACATATGAGATTTAGCTCCGCGAAATGTGAGATACACGTACCATTGAACCCATTAATGTTCTTAGGAGGGTAAAACTCGTATGTGGGATTGTTGAGCGGCGGGCCATTGGTCCATCCGCCTAAAACGGCACTCTCAGATAACATAATATAAAGCGCGTTGATAAACCTACCTCCTAAAGCACCACCAATGATCAAAAGCGAGCCATCAGAGAGACGGGCACCCGATGGATACCATCGCGCAGACGTAAGCCGAATGCGCTAAGTGAGCCCCGCAGAGTCAGGGTACTTGTAAAATGAGAGACATGATGGTAAGAACTGACCTGTGCATCCTCGTAAACGTCACATTTTTCCTCTGCTGCACAAGGATTTAGCAATCGGACGCCCTGCAGTCCGTTCTGTGAAGTAGAGTTCCCAATCTGTACGAGCGGGTTGCCGCCAATGTTGACCACTGTTTGATTTTCGGGCCGAAGAAAGGACGAAATTAAACGACAAGGGCGGGATCAGACATAGGAATAATTAGACACATGCTGCCGAAAAGACTAGAACCAAGGCACGCACTGGTTCCATTCGAAAGCCATCCACCCCCGGCACAGAAGCTGTTGGTCATGATTCCGTTCAGCGGACGGACGGTGTTGGTCTTGAGGTTGTACATTGCCCCTAGAGCGTGTGTGCCCGCGGAAGTCTGGAGGGGGTTTGACTCGAGCTTGTCGATCATCATGACCGTATCAGGTCCGACAACTACCATCTGCATCGCGTTACTACAACGGGATGGCTCTGAGCTGTAGCAAACCAATTTACAGTGTAGAAAAAACTCACACTCCGGATGTTCCAGGTTGGGTCAAGGTCCACGCTGCGCGAGTCGACGCGAACAGACACGGAAGAAGAAATAGACGGGACCAGGCCATCATTTGGTGTTAGAGTTATAATAAGACAGAAGAAACGACCCGGTCGATTAGCTGAAAATGAACGTGATGCCGAAAGTGAGCGTCGACAAGAATGAGCGAGACCGAAACCAGTCAGCGAGTACGGGAGGGAGGGAAGGGAAGAAGGAGAAAGAGTATGGAAAGAACGGAACGAGCTTTGCTTTATGTTACACTCATCAAAGGATCCGATGATCGCCGGCTAACTTTTCGCCACCCGCGATTTGTCCTGTGCCTGTCATTGTCAGGAAGTCGTAACAACGCAGATCCTTGTGTCACGTGGGATGGCCTTGTACGTTTCATCCCGACCGAACCGCGAGTCTCGAGTTATTGAGAGCACATGGCGTCAGTTTCACAGACAATCCCCGTACCTATTATTACGGACATTTCGATTCACAGGACCGAGGAAGACAGGGCGAGGGTATGCTACTCCCCGGATGTATACATACATGGGATGTTTCTGAGGCAGCAACCAAGACGTCCGTACCCGGAGTGCGTCGTCCCGACCAGTTTCAAGGAGTCTGGACCATCTAAGCATACGGGATCTCTGGCGTATCTAATCAAGTGCTGATGCATGCGGGTTATGATTTGCCGGGAGTTTCGACCAAAACAGAGCAATCACCGAAGGAAGTCGCGGGATTTCAACTAAGTCCCTGCAGGGATTTAATTGAAGTCCTATCATGGACTTGTATTCGGGCCCGCCAGCACTTACTAGAAGTCCATTTTCAGGGCGTTATTTGACGCGTAACAACATCAACACCTAGTATGGAAAATCCAGTAGGGTCCACTCAAAGTCCAAAAACTGCCGTTTCAGTCCACGGGTCGGCATCTAAATAAGTCCCGTGGATTTCGAATAGTCCTGTTATGGACTAAATAGTACGCGAAGGATTTTGCCGAAAGTCCGTCGCTTAACACCGAGGGGAATTTGTACTAGTCCAATAGGATTTTTGATTAGTCCTCCTCGTGGACTTATAATTAGTTCTCCTCGTGGACTTATAATTAGTCACCCTCATGGACTAATAATTAGTCATCCTCGTGGACTTATAATTAATCCTCGTGGATTTCTCGCTTGTTCCGCTCGCGGACTTTACTACTTAAGTCCACGTCGCCCGTATCACTCGTTCCACCGGGTGTATGCGCATAAAATCTTATTATTCTGGCGTAGCTAACATCGGGACCGTAAACATCAGCATCGTGAGCATCAACATTGCGAAAGTCCGAGAGCGAGAATCAAGTAGAGAGAGAGAAAATTTCTGTTTGCGGAAGGAACCAGTGTACATCGCCGTAACTGACACGCTCCTAACCAGTCCCAGGGTTGGCTCGAGTGGTGCGAGCACTAGTACGAAGGGGAGCTGCGGGAACCTTTGACGGTTTCAGAGCCTTGGAAGCCTTAGTTGTTGTAGCCTGAAGGGTACAATACGCGTTAATAACATACTAAAGAAATACCTGATAATGTACCGCGGCGTTACTTTTTGCTTTCGCGCCACCCTTTGCTGCCTGTTGACGCCCGTTACCCTTCTGACTGCCTGACCCTTCACCTACGGGGGTATTAACCTCCATGCCATTCATCAGCAAAAACCAAAAATTTTCGCGTAGCAGCTACAAAGGTGCTACGTGCTACGAGTGCTACGTAGCACTACGTA
>WSTH01000312.1:0-28467 GCA_019616345.1 Ceratobasidium sp. 395
ACTTCGGCCATAGGCTCGGCCAAATGCTCATGTAGCTGTATCGACTGAAGAATAATGGTTTGTGCGCCTGAAGCAAAAATTAGTACAAGCAAATATCTAAAACAGAACGAACGCACTCATCGCATGCTCGTGGTGCTTGACAGCAAGGCAGATCGCCTTGTAAATTCCAAGTCGGATTCCCTCGTCCTTCATTAGCACTTCAGACTCTGTGACAATATACGCTGGTCTTGTTAAAGTGTCGATGAAGGTTCGCCTGTCTGCTGAAGACACCCAAAGACGGCCCAGGTTGATACGAAGGATTTTGGATATCAAGGCTAATATATGAGGAACATGGTCCGGCCAAGACCAGGATTCTGAGCGATTTGCAGCTTTCTTTCCGGTGGCTTTGCCTTTGCCGCGCTAGAAAACAAGCGAGTGAGTATTTGAATTGTCGCTCTCGTCGAAGACCTCACCTTAGGTTTTACGGCCGCGACCCCCTCTTCACCTTTGGAAGGCATTTTGTCTGCAGTTACAGAAAACCAGTGCAGCAGAAACGAGTACATCTCTAGTGCCGTTCGATGTTGAGAAAATGAATCATTATCGTCAGCGTCCAGATCACGGGATGTGGCTTCAGCTTCGGCTTGAGACCCGGATAATAAAGAGTCAATCATTTTCGACAGGTGGGAGCTGACAAGGCTCTCTGAGTGCCTGAAGACTGATGTCAAGACAAATCGAGGTTGTAAACGCATGAACATACTTGAGCAAGCTCCTGTAGACATCGAATACCTCTGGCTCCGCAATCGCCTCCTGATTGAGAGCTACAGACTCCACCGCCTCTATAATGTGATTTTAGATCAGAACCAAATTTTGAAGAAACAATTAACCTTCGAGCACTCTTGTGATGCCTCTCTCATCCAACTCCCCAACATCTATTTCGTTTGGTATCGAATAGGTATCCACATTTTGAAGTTTGTTGTTTTCGTTTATTAGCTGAAATCCCATAGCTAATAGACTTTAACGAAAGCTCGAAGCACAACGGCGGCGGATTGTGGCGTGTGTTGTGGTCTGAAAGGGTCCGCGTTGGAGACGCGATTACACGTGATCACCAGCCGTTTCAGGCTTCTGTCCCTGAAAGCATATGTCATACACATCTTTTTATGTAGCCCCAAATACCTTGGGTTTACGCAATAAAACATTTTACCAAGTTTTGAATATCACAGTCTAGAGTACTTGCGTAATCAAGTTCTATAATCCACAGTGTCAGCGATTGTAGGGCTGGTTTGCGACACCTGGTGCGTCGCCGTAGTGTTGCACGTAATGCATGTATTTAGAACAGCCATTCAAGTGGAGTTCCCAGCCGCAGCCTCCAATTTTACTCCTATAATAGTGGCTATAATACTCACGTTTGGCAGATCAGCTAACCTCAGGCAGACCCACAACAAAGTTCAGTGCCGTCGATTTGTGGTCCACACAATTGGCCTACTGACTTCATCACACAACCTGAAGGGGTTGCTACTACTCGACAGGCATGGGAGCTTTCTATAGCTGTTTTTGCATCACTAACACCTGGAAAGTGCCGTAAATAATATTTAACCGTAGTGCACTAGATGCTGAATGAACTCAAGGATGATCTCAAATCGGTGGTGAACTAGCCGGAACTGGTAAGTCATCTCGACAATCTGGTTGCTTTCAATTACCTATTAAAGAAAAAGGCGCATATATCCGCTGTCTTAACCAAGAAAAAGTGGTCTAACTGCAAGAACATAAACAAGAACGGGAACTACACGATCTGCTTGTCCATTTCTCAGTTCGGTGCCTACATGACGTACTGCCAGAACTTCGAATTCGACTCACGGCTAGCCTTGATACCATGGATACACACGCAATGGTTAGTAGATGGAGCTCAAGCGGCCTCCCGATACACAGCGTGCACGGTATAGTCGTAAGGTCCAAGAAACCTTAAATTTGTACATGAGTATCATCAACGATGTCAAGGTCCTATGAGTGAGAGACCAGCATCCTAAAGAATTAAGATACCATAACCAGGTTTTTGTCCGTGGGTGCGTAGCATAGACAGGTCGCATAACCATACGAGAAGGTGAGAAAGCCAAATAGACTAAAAAGTGAAATAGATGGTGAGACCGGGATCGAATAACGAGCGTGTGGATGCGAGTAAAGGTTTGCCGCACCTAGTAGCTCAAATAACAGAGTAAACAAGGCAAAAATATCAAAATGAAACGAAGAAAACGACGAGAATATAAGACTCTAGTCATCAGCAACATATAGGTGTTGCGCGAGGTCGAGAGCGTCGCGACCACGCGACTGCGATGAACATGAGACGATGGTCGGGGGGAGAAATCCCCCAGAACCGGATGTATATGCATGACTTATGTACAGACGGAAACACATGATGAAAGCCCCTATCCGGCGGCTCCGCCGCCCAACAACAGGGCTATAATCGCGCCTACGAATCGTCCAACATGCTAGTTCCATGCTTGGATAGATGCTCCCAAACTCTACTCATTGCCTCACGGATATCAGTTTGTACATGGTTAGCTAGTCCTAAACCTAGCCGGCTGATCTTGTCACCATGCTTCCGGACGCGTCGCTTAATCCAGCCTTGAAGTTCCGTGTGATTCACTTCTGCCCATTGAGGTTTACCTTTGCCCTGAAAAACACTCTTGATCAAAGAACCTAACGCATGCATGGAGCTTGAGCATCAGGCCGGCACTCACCTCACGTTTTAGCGCAGCTCGAAGCGAGTGCTGGGGGTTATCTTGAAACGCAGCAAACACAGTATCCGAAATGACGTCCACCACAGTGCTAGTAGCATATCCAAAGGACTCCCACATATCATTGAATCACGTACGATGGGCCTAGAAAGTTCAAAACCAACCTTCAGCTCTTCCCAAATGATCTCCCATATCTAATCTCGTCCAGGGCTAGGGGGTTCGGTAAGCATCACGTCGTGAATAACAGTTTGCCCTTCGATTAGAGCGTGTTTAAGCACCGTACGCTAAAGCTGGTCCCATCCCGGCCACCCATTCGAGATCATTAATACATGAGCATCCCCTGCGTTCTTTGCTCGCTGAATAGTCACTGGTTAGAAGAAAGGTGAATTCTATAACTGGGTAGCCTAGTACATGCGGTTATGTGTATGCAAGGGCCCGTATCCGGTAACGATAAGCTGAAATTATGCAAACATTCGGTCCAATGATTAGCTGACAGAAGCCACTTGGTGTACGATATACGATGACCCAAGACTCGCATCGATACATGAGGTCGAGTAAATCGTGGCCGCGCGACTGCGACGAACAAGAGACGATGGCTAGCGGAACGATTCCCCCAAACTGGATGCATACAATGACTATATACTGTACTAAGCACATCGGTACGTCACGTGAATAGCCCCTATCGAGCGGCTGCACCCTCTAATACAAAAAATAGGTAATCGTTTCCCGGTGTCTCATAATGGGAACTCGTCGATTTTGATGGGGCCGTCGGGTTGGCTCCATGAATAATTGTATCCAGGTGCATATCGTACCTTGACCACACGCAAATCGGTTCCCAGATCTATCGAAGCACTTTGTGCTTCTTGGACATCCACACGGCTCCTTCGAGGTGTTTTGAGCTCAGTGATGTGTTCGCGTTCAGCGCACGTGCGCAGAACCTCTTTGGCTACCTTGACGAGCTTCAAAGCGTCTAACTTGTCTTCGGAGCATTGAATCTCAATTGTACGCAGCAATGGAAAATCAGCCCAGTCCCGGATTACTGCCTGAACTCACAGATTAGCGTTAGCTTTGGGGATCACAGAAAACTCACTTCTTCTGATTTACCAGGCACATGTGGCTTGACCCGAACACACCGCAACGGTGGATTCGCTTTCTTAAGGCCTGAAAATTGAAATATTAGCTTAATTAGAGCTCGATTAGATTCGAGTAGAGTGAATTGATTTACGTTTCAGTATTGCTGGGGTGGGTGAGATATACTGTAATACTTGAAGGCTGCTGCATCCTGCTTCTACCACAGCCGCGGCCAGTTTTCCTCCGTCACCATGAGTACACGTAATGTGTTCCACTCCTTGACAGCGTCGCAAAACCTCATACGCATAGTTAGGCATAACTACCGTGCGTATACTCGCCAAATGTCTACCCTTGAATGCGTCCTTCAAGGCAGAACTGATCGTAGGATGGGTGTAATATACTTTCAGTGTGTGGACGTTGAAGAGAGACTGAAGCATCTTAGCCAACTGAGGTAGAACAACGTGTGTCCTGTACTCTGTGAACGATAATGTAACAATTCTGAGCTACGATAAGTCATACGGACAGCCGAGTGATAACAATTGAGACACCTTACCGAACATACGGCCACAGATGTGTACTTTCTAGCATACCCTTCCCCCGCTGCTCGAGAGCTTGTCCAGCGAGCTCACGAAATCGGGCCTCTCCGAAGTCATAGGCGGCGCATACATCGAATCGCTCCCATAATAATGGCAAGTAGAATAATCTCAGGTAATAACAAGTCTGTGACAAAGCACGCCAGATCGCAAAGCAAGGCATATAATCCCCCTCCAAGCTATCGATTCGAGTAATTTTTGAGGAGTCACTGCCGGTGCCTGCCCTCAGTAAGTATTCATTTATCTTCTCTAAGAGCTCAGGAGGAAGTGCCGAAAACCCCGTTAAATTGCGCTGGACTGACGCTGACTTAAGTGGGATAGACTGCGTTGTATAGGAACTAAGCTCTAGACTAGGATCAAGTTCGAAGCCAGGGTCAGTGCTCGAGTTGAATGCTCTTTTGGTATTTCTTCGAGGCATTTTTCTAACTTTTCACCGGCTGCCTTGCGAGAGCAGTCGAGGCGGTGCATACACAACCCCAGCCGGGGCTCTATTTATGTATCGTATCAGTGAGCCCCCGGGAACTAGTCCCCAGGATACCCTTGTCATGTCACGCCGTTGGGCAGGTTTGGGCAAGAACTTGAATTGTAGGAGACTGAAATGTTGCTAACAACGACTATCCTAGTTGACGGAATGGAACCACTGTAACCCATCTCCCAAGGTGATAAAAACATCATAAACAAAAATTCGGAGGAGGAATTATATACATAACATAAATGAAGCAAAATAACGAAAACAACTCGAGCTAATGTATGGCAATCTGAGGCGTACAAAACAAGGCGCGCTGCTTGAATTCAGAGCGGGAACTCGTCGACCTCGACAGGAAGGGGGGTAAAAGGAAGCTTGTGACGATCAGCGTAGGAGTAGTGATGAGTGCGTCGGACTTTAACTGCTCTTGGTTCGGTGTACAAGTCAACCAAGTCATCTTGAGCACTCCCGTCTCCGGCTTGGTTCTTTTGTTTCTTTTTGGGCTTCGTAGCAGGCACATAATCGATACATGCTTGGAGAGTTTCTTTGGCGACCTTCACGATATCGTCAATGTTCTTGACGATTCCGCGTTGCTCGATTTCAATGACTCGGAGAGACGGAAAAGAAGAAAACATCCGAATTGCATCCTAAGATTAATTTATTAAACTGAGTTTATAGGGTTCACAAGATTTGCGCACCTCACCACGATACAGAGGAACGCGAACACACCTCAGCGGTGGGTTTGCCTTGATGAAGCCTATGAACCGTGATTGGCGGATCGTATTCAAAGAGTTAGGGAAAGGACTCACGTTTAAGTGTTGTTGGACTAGGGTAAAGACCCCTTACCGCCTGAAGCTTGCTGCAGCCTGCCTCAAGGAGAGCTGAAACCAATTTCCCGCCATCGTCTTCGTTGCATGTCACCGACTCTACTCCTGGACAGCATCGTAGGATCTCGTGGGCACAGTTGGGCATGATAACTGTGCGTATGCTGGGAAACGTGCTTCCTTTGAAGGCGTCTTTGAGGGCAGTCGTCATCGCCGAGTGCGCGTGAGGTATCTGAAGGGTATGGACATTCGGGAGCAACTGGAGCATCTTGACAAACGGAGGTAGGACAACATCCGTCTTGTATCGCGTCAGAGTTACTGTGACAATCCTATGTCGTAGTCAGTTGCGGCAAGATGCGGGAGAGCAGCAGACCTACTTACCGAACATATGGCCACAGATGCTCGCTCCTCAACATGCCCTCGCTTGTCCGCTCCATTTTTTGTCCAATTTCACGGTACCACGACCCCCCACCACTAGATATCATGCACACCTCAAACCGTTCCCAGAGCAAAGGCAAGTAAAAATCTCTCAAGTGGTAGCAGGTCTGAGACAAGGCGCGTAGAACGGCGAAACGAGCCTTATAATCACCTGCTGGAACTTTTTCGCCAATATAAGTCGGGTTCATAAGAATATCGTCGACAAGGATTTCTGGAAAGTCGGCGACTATCTTTGATAAGAGCTCGGGAGGAAGGTTCGCGAATCCCTTATTGTATCGTTTCAGCGAACTAGATTTTAGATTGCTAGGACGGGGCTCTGAGGTTGACTCAGAGCTTGGTTCAGGAGTCTTTTTTACGCGTTTGCGAGATTTTGGAGGCATCGTCGTGGTTAGGCTAGAGTTGAAAAAACATCGGTTGTGGCGCAACGGATCTGCAAACGTAATCCGTCGAGCACCAGGCACAAAGCTATGCCTAACGCGAGTAGCTTGAAGTCAGCATACAACCGCATCGCATTTAGCCTGTACATCGTGAGCTCTCGTACACAAGATATCGTAAGTCCTGACAAAGAGCCAGATCGGTTCCGGGATAAATGATATTCGCAGACGATACAATTTGACAGCCGTCGCATGTGCTCGTAAACGGGAATTTGAAATACCTGCACAACCGACACATACAACTTTGTACAAATGGATCATATTCTCCGGAGTGGTAAGCGACTCGAGTTCCAAGATATCCGGGCCGGTGCAATGCCACGAAATAGACTCGACCACGTCGTCATCCAGGGCCAACAAACTCGGCTCGCGAGCATAAGTTCTCCCGAAGACCCGAAAGCGCCGACAGTCACGTGCGTTTCCCCCACGTAGCACAAGCGACACGTAGCGAGCGCCAGCGATCCAGCCGACTTTGTACTTGACCGCCACTCTGTGCGCCTCGCTGGCATCCCCGTTCCCTCCCTCCCCTTCACTTCCCTTTGTATACCACCTAGATGGAGAACCAACAGAATATTCCGAAAGAGCTCTTGGAGGTTGTCAACTTTTTGAGGAGCAGTAGCTCTGGTATAAAGACGCGTGTGGGCGCATTAGGTGGAAAGCGACATGACTATTTCAAGGGTGAGTTTATTACCTTAATTAATCATGACTTCGAGCTTAACGTTCTTTTATGATACAGGTAAAGCTGCCGTGAAAGCCATCCAGTCACCCGCCTACGCCAAACTCAAAAACGCACCCAAAGTCGCCTCGGAAGCCGACGCCGTCCAACTCCTACACACCATCATCCCCTACACCTACTTCCTCCGCGTCGACCGAGGCGAACCCACCGGGGGTTCCAAATCGCCCAAACAAATCCAGATCAACCAGATGCAAATGTTCGCGCCCGAAGAATACTACGTCTGGCTATACGAAGGGTCCCAACTCACGACGTACATTGGCGGTGCGATCATGGTCGCTATCATCTTTGCCGGCGTGCTTTTCCCGCTGTGGCCAAACTCGATGCGGCTGGGCGTGTGGTATTTGAGTATCGGCGTGCTGGGCCTGATCGGGCTGTTCTTTGTGATTGCGATTTTGAGGTTGATTTTCTATGTGATCACTGTCGTGACCGCGAGTCCGGGTATTTGGATATTCCCGCAGCTGTTTGCGGACGTTGGATTTGTGAGTTTTCATTCATTCTGTTATGTGGTTTGGTTGCTGATTATGATTCAGGTCGATTCGTTTATCCCCCTTTGGGAGTGGGACCTCCCCAAGAAGAAGAAAGGCAAAAAGTCGAAAGAGGCCAAGAAAGCCAAGGCCGCTGCTGCCGCCGGGAACGGCACACCAGTCGTCATCGAAGGTCCCGGTATTTCGGCAGTACCTACGCTATCTCGCATTCCCAGCGCACGAATCGAGGAGATTCCAGATGAGGACGCTTAGACGGATCCATAGGCGGTGGCTGGTGAAGAAAGGACGGGGTGTAATGAAAAGGGGCACGTAGCTGGTAGCCCACAGGCATAGATAATGTCCCATTTATCCAGATTCGTTCTGCGTGCGCTGTACAGTAGTATTTCCATATTTATAATGCAACTGTATACCGGCACTCTCACCTCTAAACTGCTACTCAGGCACGTCCTCACCTGGAAAAAGCTGAGTTGTGGGGTGAATTGAAATGTCTAAGATAGGGGCTCGCGACTCAAAACTCATAAGACTCGATTTGGCATAAATAGAATTCTAACCCGCAAAAGGCTTCAACCATGCATATATGTACTCAGTACTTTCAACTACTACTAAAGAAAGAACAACACCGAAGAAAAGCCCAGAGGTCGAGATTGAGATCGAGGAAATTAAGTGTAGAGAGAGAAAGTAAGGAGCGTGGATAGGCCATACGAAACGACGACCATAACAATCCAAAAAGATAAACCACCAAAACAAAACGAAATGAAAAGAGGAAAGAAATAACGAGTGTGTGCGCAGTCCATGAGTCCAGGGACGCTCAAACTAAAAAAAAAGCACAAAAAAGGACAAAAGGGGATGGGAGGGATTGCATATGGGATATAATAAATAATGAATACAACGAGGATTGGTGACCATGACGAGTCTGTCCGAGGATGGTATATACGATTATGATTCGGTTTGCAGCGATAGCGGCATTAACGACACGAGGATTTAGGCTATAAGTTGCTTGGCCGAGCTTTGTTTGATAGGGATGCCCGAGATGCAGGGCGAAGTGAGAGGGCAACGGCATCCATCATCATTCGGCGCGTGATTTAGCCGCTCATTGCGGCACGTCTGCCGGTTTCTCTTCGACGACCTCTTTGCCCTTGCCCTTGTCCTCTTTGCCCTTTTCCCCAGGCATGAACTTTTCTCCACCTTCTCCGCCTCGCATGACAGCTTTCAAGAACGATAAAAAGCGTTCGCCGTATTCGTGTGATGGGACTGGACTGATCTTGTGCTATAAAAGATGAATCAAAACACGTTGTCAGTCAGGCGCTCGGGCGTGTAAAATGGGGGACCGGTTATAGAACAAGAGGCATCCGGGTATTGTCAGAAGAGTGCAAGGCAAGACAACGAGGGAGGGTGAAGTGACAAGGAAACGGCCAACTCACCCGATCAGCGCTCAACCCCTTCCACATCCTCTCCAACTTCTTCTTCGTATTCCACGGCGTAAGAATATCGATCACACCCAAATAATAGACCGTCCCCCGCGGATGGTTATCCTCCCCAGTCGCTCGATACCCTCCATCATCCGCATAAAAGATAAACCGCGCCTCTACCGTAGGGTTGGTATCTGGCAAGTCCACAGCATGCGTCGCAGCCGTCCGAACCTCGTATTTCGGTTTTCGTGCAGAGGAAGGTTGTCGACGCGGTGTAGGCGAAAAGACTTTAAGCGTGTTTTTACGGAGGTTGTCCCTGTTTCCGCGTTGCACGTTGTGTACGCCTACGAGCAAGGAATAATCCATGACCTGAACTTGTTGCAAGAACACCTTGTCCCGCTCGAGCTGCGCACTCAAAAACGCGCGTTTCTCGGGTCCGAATTCGAGTCGCTTGTGTCGGTTGATCCAGTTAACGTCTTTGAGTACCGCTCGGGGGTTCTCTCGCGCTTTGGCCTCGTCGTATTCGCGACCGACGGTGCTTCCTTTGAGATCGTACGTTTCGTGAATGTCGAGATGGGCCGGGAAGAGGTTGTTCATTACTACGAAATGGATTTTGCGGCCATGAGGGAGTTTGACGCGGTGCAGGCCGTAGAACCTGGAGAGGAGCGTGTGGGGATTGGCTGCTACGTGCGCGTGGTATTGAGGGAGGATGCGTCGAAGGAACTTGTGTTCGGCGTGGTGGATCGTTTTGATGATGAACCGATAGTCGCGCGAGTAGTAAAAGAACGAGCCAGACTTTCCAGGCGATCCAAGCTCAGAGAGGATATATTTCTCGGTGAGCGAGACGAGATAGTCGGCCGGGTCGAGCGCGAAATGGTCCTCGCGCAGCGCACGGAACACCCAGGGGGCATAGTCCTTGAATTTAAAGTCGTATTTAGCCGAGGGCGTGAGTTCGTTGCCGATCATGTCGAACGAGAATTTATGTGCGGCCGTGAAATCGTCATGGGTGAGTTCGCGCTTGACTTTGGCTTGGCAACGGGAGACCTAAAGTTGGCCAAGTTGATTTCAGCATGAAATTAACTGCGGAGAAATTTGGGGTTGAAAGGGGACTTACGCCGATACGGATACCAGTAAGCATGTTGTACATGAGGACATAGTTCGCGTGGTCCTCGCCGATGAGGTTCCCGACGAGAACTTTATCGCCCGTATCAGGTAAATCGTCTTTATCCCGCGAGCGCTTCGAGTTTCGTTCGCGCCGGATCTGCTCGGCCTCTTTGAGGATGTCCGAGTGGAGGTCTTGGCCTGCTAGGGTTTGGCTACGCGTACGCGTGTGTCCGATGGCGGGACCGCCGGATTGGGAGTGCGAGTGTTGCATCTTGCGCGCTGCGCCCTTGCTAGGGGATGTTGTCGTCGCCAACGTCCCGGTCGTGTTGCGTCGAGCGGGCGTGGGCGCAGAAGGCCCGGCGCGTGCAGCGGGGGGATGTAGCAGCCCATCTCGGTCCGGCGAGTTGTCGTCGGCGCCAAACGAGACGGCGCTCCGTTGTTGTTGATGCTGAGGCGGTGAGAGCGATAGCTTTGCTTCAGGCGAGGCGGACCGTGGCTGGGTCGTGAGCGCCGCCATAACGTCCGCTTCAGCAGGTTCGTCCGTCTGAATCGCGTCGGGCAACATCTCTTCAGACGCCGGAGGGGATGGAGGGGGGTCAAACGCCGGTCCGGTCGGATACAGCTGCTTGAGCGACTTTTTAATCGTCCCAGACGAGTCGGTCAGCACTACGTTTTGCGGGCTCGTCGCTCGATTGGTTTGAGACTCGGCAGCCATCGCACCGTACTTGGTCGCATCCGATGTTCGGCCATGGGGGGACACGGCAGACGCTACAGCGTGAGCTGCGTTGACGATTTTACGTTCCGCCCGGTCGGATAAGGACTCTGGCGCGGGTCCGGTGCGGAGGACGACGTGGTCCCGCTCGACCTTGTCGATGTGGACCTCGCGCGAGGCGGTGGCTGCGCCGGAATGGGCGGCGAGCAGGTGGATGGGGTTGACCGCTGGTTCAGATGTCGTTGACGCCATTTCAGGCGATGAGAGCGGGTCTGGAGTCAGCGGGAGTGGGGATAGGACAGTAGCGGACATGGCAGGGGTGGTAGCAGTGACGACGCAGCCGAAACGCTCACGGCATCTCTGTATCAAACAAGCGCCCGGCGTGTCGTAACCCGTAAGAGAAAATCACTTTTACAAAAATTTGAATTTATTTGTTTTGGTCTGAAGCACGATCGTACGAGTCTGGCCAAAATGTCTCTTTGTCTCCGCCATTTTTGTGTGATTTTATGGAGCGGACGCTATTTCAGGTGAGGTCATTTGCAACACCTAGCGCCGATTCAACCCTGCGATCGCCATTGGTCACTTCTAGCCAACCACCATGCGCCCCATCCTCCCGCGCGCAATCCGTCCCCTCGGCCAGCGCACACTTGCCACCGTCGCCGATCCCCCAGTTCGGCGGTACGGCGGGCTCAAGGACCAGGACCGTATCTTTACCAACGCCTATTGTCGACATGATCATGGTCTCAAAGGCGCACAATCTCGTGGGGACTGGCATCGCACAAAAGATATTCTAGCCAAGGGAGACTCCTGGATTATTCAACAGGTTAAAGATTCTGGACTGAGAGGACGTGGGGGTGCTGGATTTCCGAGTGGGTTAAAGTGGAGCTTTATGAACAAACCTGGGTGGGAGAAGGATCCTAGGTGCGTACCAAGCGAGTTACGATGCAATAAAGCTAATGATTTCGGCAGGCCCGGTCGATACCTTGTCGTCAACGCCGATGAAGGAGAGCCTGGCACGTGCAAGGATCGAGAGATTATGCGAGGCGATCCGCACAAACTCGTTGAAGGGTGTCTAGTTGCCGGACGTGCCATGAACGCTACGGCCGGTGAGCTCCATCTATTTTATATTGAAATTCGATCAACTCATTTGGTATCTTGTACAGCGTACATATACATTCGAGGCGAATTTTATCAAGAAGCCTCCCACGTCCAACAAGCCATCAACGAAGCATATCGTGCTGGCTTAATTGGAAAAAACGCGTGCGGGTCTGGATTTGACTTCGATGTGTACGTTCATCGTGGTGCGGGGGCGTATATCTGCGGAGAGGAAACGGCCCTGATCGAGTCACTCGAAGGTATATCTTCCCTCCCTTGTTTCCTCATCTCATCTCAGTCGTGATTCACAATATCTTCAATTCGATAGGCAAACAAGGCAAACCCCGCCTCAAACCACCATTCCCAGCAGACGTGGGTCTCTTCGGGTGCCCTACCACAGTCGCAAACGTCGAGACTATCGCCGTCGCGCCAACAATCTGTCGTCGCGGCGGTGCATGGTTCGCTTCATTCGGTCGAGCACGCAACCAAGGGACGAAGCTGTACTGTATCTCTGGACATGTGAACAACCCGTGTGTGATCGAGGAGGAGATGAGTATCCCGCTGAAGGACCTGATCGAGAAGCATTGCGGTGGTGTTATTGGTGGATGGGATAACTTGTTGGGAATTGTGCCTGGTGGAAGTTCTGTGCCTATTTTGCCAAAGAAGATGTGCGAGGAGGTTTTGTAAGTTTATTTTGCTCTTGGCTCGGTCTGGTTTGTCGAAGGGCTAACAATTACGGTGGGAATAGGATGGACTTTGATTCACTAAAGGATGCTCAGTCTGGTCTCGGAACCGGTGCAGTGATAGTTATGAACAAGTCGACCGACGTCGTCAAGGCCATTGCACGTTTCTCTAAGGTCCGCCGCATCGTCTTCCTCTCTCCCTTCCTCCCTTCCTAACTCGCTCGGCCCTCACATACAGTTCTACAAACACGAATCCTGCGGCCAATGCACGCCTTGCCGCGAAGGCACAACCTGGATGCAAAACATGATGGACCGCATGGTCGTCGGGCGGGCCCACCAACGCGAGATCGATATGCTGCTCGAGCTTACAAAACAGGTAGAAGGAAAGACGATCTGTGCGCTGGGCGATGCAGCCGCGTGGCCCATTCAGGGGTTGATGAGACACTTCCGTGAGTTTTTATTTTTATTTTTCCGCCTTTGGTGAGATTAGAGTTGAGATTGGTGCATTTTCAATTATAGGTCCTGAGGTCGAGCGCAGGATTGCCGAATACCGCGCTGCAAACGGGCCAGTGCTGTTTGGTGGAAAGCTGAAGAGCGATACGGACTTTAGGCTGGCGGTGCCGGATAACCTGGGTGCGAATTTAGTGGAGGAGCCGAGGGCGTGAGGTGTTTGTGTTTGATAGGGGGTGGATGTAAAACAACAAATTGACGCTCCTATGAATGAGTATGGTATGTGACTTTGTTGAACCTGCCTTTGTGAATGAGTACGAGAAGCTGTACGAGTTACGCTCAAGGGCCTTTCTCGTTCGCGGTCCTAGTTTCGCTAAGCCCACCGATCCACCAGACGTGGACTGCGAGCCATAACGTGAAGCTAGCTGTTCATGATAGAACCCGGATCAACACGGGGGGATTCAGCATAAGACAGGCTTGCCCTTCAAGGCTATGTACGGCGCTAATGCGAAGCGCTATGGCTGTATATTGCCGCCCTCGCTTAGGCTTGTAGAGGTCAACCACAAGCACATCTACCCCAACTACATCCCACGTTCAAGCAGCCTTGTACTGCGTGAAAATATAGACGATAACGCCCAACATACACACAAACCAGCCAGAATATCTGGCTTTGCCCGCCTTACCCTAGTCATCACCATCAACCGCGACTGATCAACTCGGTATCGATCAACACCCACCCACAAGCTTTTCGTACACCTCCCGTACTACATCGAGGGCGTGCACCTGTGTAGATAGACCTATGAACCCGAGTTCACAGCATAACGCCGGAAGTCAGAATCCAGCGCCTGGTAGCTCGTCAGCGCCGCCCGGCGCAAAACAAGGGACAAAGCGCAAGTTTCGAGACGGGCTGGCCAACGTCGGAGCCGCACTGAGCAAAGGCGCTGGCGTGTTCGACTTTGGGCCTCTGAAGGCAGTGCTAGATGACATCGACGAGCTGACGAACGCTATCCGAGTGAGTTGCCTTCATATTTAGCCGAACCAAAGATAATAGGTAGTAACACACCTGCGTACCCAGAGAGTATCCTCTAGTCATGAATATAGTGACGCACTCATAGGGAAGCTGGAAGAGCTGCTAGGCGACGTACGCGAACACCTTAACGGAACTATGTCCCCAGCTGTGAAGTCGAGTATCGAGAATCTTGCACAGTAAGGCACAGTTGTTATCCAAGCAAGCTCGCTAATGCTCCGGGGCAGGGGGGTCAAGAAGGCAATAGAGCTGCTGCAGGACAAACAGCGTCAGGGTAGCAGAATAGGGAGGCTAGAGGAGGCGATGAGAACCGATGACGAGGTGAAGGAGTGCTGTGATCAAGTCATGATGCTGCTCCATCGGCTCAGCGTAAGTGTTTACTCCACCGTTATCAATATAGTACTCATCTCCATATAGATGAACGTGAACGTGAAGCTGTTGAAGGCTGTCGACGAGGGAGAGACGGTGAGGATTGGTGATTAGGTTGCTGGGGGTGTGGCGGGCTAACTGTCGAGTACAGGATCGACTGCTGGGGACCCTGCCTGACTCTTACTCAGCAAAGTACGACTCGGCAGAGGCGGAGAGCTTAGGCCGGGGTGAATGTACACCGAACACACGCGTCGAACTACTCGAGCGACTACGAACATGGGCATGCGACGATCAGGCGCGGAAGATATACTGGCTGAACGGCATGGCTGGCACGGGCAAGACCACTATTGCATATAGCCTGTGCGAGTACCTGCAGAGCGTGCAGAAGCTTGGCGCGAGCTTTTTCTGCTCACAGCGCCTGCCCGAGTGTCGTGACGTGAACAAGATCGTGCCTAGCATCTCGTATCGACTGTCGCTCTTCTCGATCCCGTTCCGACATGCTCTCGCGAGGGTGCTACGGGACGACAAGGACGCACACAACCGGCCGCTACAAAAACAGTTCGATGGATTATTCGTCAAACCATTGCGGGAGACGATGGACACGTTTCCTAACGACGTCGTAATCGTGGTTGACGCGCTGGACGAGTGTGAGGATCAAGGGGGCGTAGCGAAGGTCATAACAACCTTGTTGTCCCACGCGACAGGGCTGCCAGTCAAGTTCTTCGTCACCAGCCGCCCGGAGCCGAAGATCGTCGACCAGATGCGAAAAGAAGAGGCCGAAGGAACGCGGCTGGAGCTGCGTCTGCATGAGCTGAAGAGTACGATCGTACAACAAGACATTACCACGTACTTGGTTGCCAAACTTGCCCCTGCTGGACTTTCCGATGTCGAACTGAACACCTTGGTGCGGAGATCTGGGGTACTGTTCATCTACGCCGCGACTGTAGTCCGGTTCATCGAGTTCGAAGGCTTCTCCGACTACAAGGAGCGACTGAGACTCGTGCTCGACGCATCGGCCACTCTGACTAACGAGAGCGACGAAGCCCTAGACGAGCTGTACACTGCCATACTGAAGACTGCACTAGATATAAAGGGGTTGAGAGGCGCGCAAAAGGCGACAAGGGAGACAGTACTGAGACACGTGGTGTGTGCCCGCGAGCCCCTGTCTCTGGATGTCATGGCCGGTCTACTCCGAGTCGACGACGCTACGGAAGTGTCAGCTGCGCTCCGCCCGCTGCAGTCAGTGCTGAGTGTGTCAGAGAGCGGGGTCATCGGTACACTGCACGAGTCCTTTCCGAACTATCTGCTCAACCACGCTCGCTCAGGCAGGTTCTACTGCGATCCTGGTCAATACCACGCACAGATGGCTCAGCGATGCTTTCGTCTAATCAAGGTACCGAGCCCACCGTTTAACATCTGCAAGCTCGAGTCGTCGTATCTGCTTGACGAGGAAGTACATGATCTTAGCCAGAGGATGGGCAAGGCAATACCGCAGGCGCTATTGTATGCGTGCAGATACTGGGCCACACATCTCGAGCTCGGAGACCACAATCATAACCTTCTCGTACTACTGTATGAGCTCCTATCGGAGCGACTACTACTATGGATGGAAGTGATGAACCTGAAGAAGCTGATGTGGGAGGGACTAGACATGCTACGCAACGCACAGGTATGGTGCAAGGTGGGTGACTGGCTAGCAGTTGGGGCACTGAGTCTAGTCTGAGATGCTCTACAGCGTCATGCAAGCCCTTCGGGCTTGCAACTACTTGTGCAAGACGCGAGCGGGTTCGTGTCTGCGGTATTATCCAGCCCAGCCTCGGGCAGTACGCCTCACATCTACATCTCTACACTGGCATTCTGGCCAAAGTCGAGGCCTGTGGCGAAACACTACCTTCCGAGGTTTCCAGGACTCGTGAAGGTCACGGGAACTGCAATGGAAAACCACCAACTTACTCCTGCGACCTTGCAGCTCCCTGTGAAAAAGATCTTGGGCTTCGCACACTGCCCGAATAGCCAGCATATCGCGTTCATCAATGAAAATGGTTATGTTTTAATCTGGAATATTCGCGCTGGTCGCTGTGAGGCTAGTTTTGGCAGTGCTCTGACCCGGTTTAGGTCTGTTGCATTCTCCCACGATGGCTTACATCTTATTTTAGGCTGCGATAACGGTGCCATCCGCATCTGGGACACGCAAACTCGTCAGATGGTAGCAGATCTTGCGAGATATCCAAGTACTACAGGCTCGATCAGGTCAATCACGTGTTCTCCTGGCGGAGATCATATCGCTGCTAGCTCTGGGGACGGGAACGTATATATCTGGAGCAGACGCACTGAGCAGATAGTAGCATCTCTACCTGGTTACGGCATTGTCGGGTTTTCTCAATCGGTCGCGTACTCTCCTGATGGTGCATACATCGCATCTGGCTTAGGTGACGGAACCATATGTATCTGGAATGTATACTCTAGCCTGCACATGCGTGAACACGAGCTGAGCGGCCACACAAAAGGGGTCAACTCGATCAAATTCTCCCCTAATAGTGCTCATATTGCATCTAGCTCTGATGACGGCACTATTCGCGTCTGGGATGCACGTACTGGAGAGCTGATTGGGGGACCACTTGGAAGACATGATAACTCGGTCACCTCACTTCAGTATTCCCCCTCTGGCTTACACCTTGCTTCCGGCTCCCATGACGGATATGTTCGTATCTGGGACCTACTCACTGGTCGGGTAGCCGCTCAACTACTTAATCCTAATCCGGATCTTCATTCTGATGCTTTAGTCGCACTGTGGGTTACATACACCCTCGACGGCGAACAAGTTCTGGCGTGCTCCAAATCAGGCACTCTATACCTCTGGAACTCGAGTGTTGTCGAGCTAGCCGTGAAGCCATGCTGTGATGATTCTGTCGATGTCGAGAGAGCTTTCGACACTGATCTTGACCGTGTCCCCACCAACTCAGACGACTTTGACCGAGTTGTGCGTGGCGACGACACACATGCCCCTCGAACGGCAGACAGCTCGCCCAAGGGTCATGATTGCAAGGTTAAAGCACTAGCATACTCTACTGATGGCGCATACATCGTATCTGGATCTAAAGACTGCACCCTACGTATCTGGGATGTTCGCACCGGCAGAATGGTTGGACAGCCGCTCGAGGGCCACACTGCCAGCATCTCGTCAGTATCGTTCTCCCCCGACGGCACCCGTGTTGTGTCTAGCTCCTTTGATGACACCGTACGCATCTGGGACGTTAGCACCTGCACAGTGTTCGGAGAGCCGCTCATAGGTCACACCGGTTGGATCACTTCAGTCTCGTACTCTCCTGATGGTGCTTACATCGCGTCTGGCTCTGGCGACGAGACTATACGTATCTGGGACGCATACACTGGACAGATAGTAGGATCACCGCTCATAGGTCACACCAGTGGCGTCATCTCAGTGTCATACTCACCCGGCGGCGCCTTTCTCGTTTCCGGATCTGACGATGGAACTATCCTAATCTGGAATACACAAACTGGCAGGACCGTAGGACGTCTACTTGAGGGTCATGCGCCTTCGGTTTACTCAGTTGTGTACTCTCCTGACGGCTTATACATTATATCTCATTCTGAGGACACTGTGTGTGTGTGGGACGCACACACCGGCAGCATGGTCGGGGAGTCTCTCAAAGTTGGCTACAATCAATTTCATTCTGCGTCATACTCTTCTGTCGGTGCAAACCTTTCCCTTAACTATCTGAATGGAGCTATCCATGTTTCGCATCCTCATACTGACAGGGATCTGGTACAGTCATTCACGCTAGACTCTGATGAAGCTTACTCGACAAGCCGCAGAGTATTCTCTCCCGACGGTACGCAGATTGCTTTTGGCTATCACGACGGCACTATCCGAGTCTCGAGCATCCATGTTCGCCAGGTCCTAGATGCCGAGATGCGGTCTCATGGCGATCGGCCTTGTGCCGTTAAGCCGTGCACTTGTAGTAGTCAGTGCCTTCCTCCGGGTTCTATCGCTCCCGCCTAACCTTCCTTCGCAGTATGTGCATCTCACTCAGACTGGGGTACCTGGGAGCTTGACGAAGCTGGATGGGTGGTCAACGGAAACTCGCAGAACCTGATCTGGATTCCGGTCAAGCTACGCAACTCGCTACAACTTCCATATAACACGGCTTTGATGTCGAGAGACGGTGCGCTGCAGCTTGAATTTAGCAGTGCAAAGCTCGGAGAGAGCTGGTCTGAGTGCTATGCCCCATGAGCTTGGACTGCGTGGTCGTTTGACTCGTAGTTTGTGCATCCTAGCCGCAAAGCGTACTACTCTTGTCTGTATAAATATGATTTGGTAGGGAGAAGCAGCGTCCGATTCCTATACTCGATGCATACAATGCAGCAAACCTGACTCAATTTTTGACAAAAACGGTTTAAAACAGCGACCATCATGTACGCAAGCAGTGGGAACGGCAAGGTTGTAAAAGCGATCGAGAGGCTGTTTCGAGGTCACGCAACCATGCCTCCCAGATGTTCTTCGCCAGCGAGAGAATGGTGTTGGTTTTTAGTCTTGATTAAGGCCAACCATCACCCTAAGTACTCGAAGCATGAGCAAGGTATACCGCAATGAGGCGCCGTAAATAATTGATTGAACGAGAGACGCTGGGCGACTGAGTACTCAATTTGAAATTAGGTGAGTCGATCAAGGGTTGATCAATCCGAGCTTCTGGGTCGTCATTCATCCTCGCTCTGGATCCCAGGTCACTAGGGGTGGCCAAATACGATTATAGTATTATCAAATCCCCATATGTATTTCTCAATCCATTCCTCTGGTTCCAATCGTCATATCAAGATGTATCGAGTTAGTATTGTATTATGTCATATCGTACTGTATTACTGAAACTAGGCTTGAGCGCCTCACACGAAATCCGGCAAGTTCGTACCAAGACCTGCCTCAAGCCATTGCTTGCAAGTAATGAGACGACGAGCGGTCTCAACAGACATGGCTCGGTAATCCGACATTACGAGCTTGCACTGGGAGAATAATCGCTCGACCGAGACACTTGTTGCTGGGATTCCGAGATAGTCTCGAGCGATGCGACTGAGGATCGGAAAATCGAGTTCGTGTTCCTTTGATGTAGTAAGTAAGCCAAGCTTGAACTGCGTCAGAGTGAGAAAAATTGACACGTACTTTCCACCATAAGAGTATGTTTGTCCCCAACTTGTACGCATATACATTTCCAAAGAACCGAGACAGCTCGTCATCAAGATCTGGTTTTGAGGCACCCGAGAGTTGGAGAAGCTGGTCAGACCATGAAGTGTGTAGGGATGGACGAAGGGGTGGCTGGTTAGGTGATTCGGAGTTCGCTGTTTCGAGCTTGTATACTTCAAATAGGCTTGCAATAAGCTCTTTCCCTCGACGCATTGTATTACCCCACACATGCTCGTCCTGGAAAAAGCGCAGTCGCATTCCGGGGTGTAGAACTGAGATATTATTAGTAGACAGTAATATATATGCAACTTGGTTCGACGTACTTGACGAAACCAAAACCGAATCATTTTGTAGAGCAATCTTGAAATACTTCTCTAACTTGTGCTCGCCGGCTGAAATAGCTTTGATTAGCCCATAAGGATCGTTTTCGGCGCCGTATTCTTTCTGTAGTCGATACCGCGAGTTCTGAAGCTCAGTGCGAAGCTTCACGAACGTTGGCAACACATCTGGCAAGTGAGGTTTGCCGTGTTTAGAGAAAGATAGTGTCGCCTCTTCAAATGGCTGTTCAGTTACGATCAGTAGTGCAACGCGATAATAAGACTTAGTTGGGGTTGAAAAACAAGCATACCTGTAAAATTCGAACCACCTCTGCAACTACCTCCCATTCTGGGTCGGACATTGTTAGTTCTTGCTTCAGTTGCAGTGCCGCCTGTCGCGCTTTGCCGGTTTTCCCAATTTCGAGTGTATTCGTCCAATAATCGAATGCCTATCATGGAGTTTCAATGATTCGGTAGCAAACTGACACTGTTAGACGTACTGGTCGCAACAAAAGCGCTCGCCGTAGCTCAGCTAACACTGTATTCCAACGAATCGCCATACTTTTAATGACAGCTAGCACAACAAAGCAGTACAAGCGAATGTATCCTGCCATGACCTTCCGCCGCTGAGGACTGGATGTACAATGTACAGCAATCGCATGTATCTATATGTGTATGTGAGCGAACGGGGAGAGGATCTTTGAGTATTTTTTCACCTTCTGGATGGGATTCAATGCCTTGGTGCGTCGTTTTTGAGGATTGACCGAGTTGTCAGATTGCATGGAGTGTCTGAGATCATCTGCCAACGGGTCTCCCTCAACTGGATCACTATCCGGCTCCATATCATCGAAATCGTCATCCGATTCCTCGTCCGGGATCCAGTCAGCGTCCTCACCATCCAAACCTCGCATCCGAGCCTCCTCCTGGCGGATCTCTTCGCTCTCTTCAATGCGCTCACCCAAATCAAACGCTTTAGCGACATCGTAGCCATCCTCCTCTTCAGTTACTTCGACTACATCAAGCTCCGATAGAAGATTACTGAAAAAACACTTGTGTACTTAGATCAGGAACCTAAAGCATCTACAGCTTACCTGCACGTTAAATGCCATGCGTGACAAGCGCATAGCACAGACATATTCTTCTCACTTAAACGGTTTCCGAGCTGCCCACGTACTTGCTTGTATATCTGTCTGTTCATTGTACGATTGTTTGAGCCATTGTCGGTCATGCTAGCAATGAGATTCTGAGCAGCATGTCGATGTTGCAGCGATTGGAAGATCTTCTTCCCCATGCTTGCACCGGCGTGATCGGCATCTAGGTGAACTATGTCGAGCACAAGCTCCTGGAGGTTCCAGCTCTTGTCAATAAATGTAACAAAGGCGCCGGATATTGAATACACCGAGCTTTTACTTGACCACGCGCCGCTTGTTAGTGAGAGCCGAGAGACTTGTTTCTATTGCAACATAGTCAGAAGCATATTATAGCAAAAACCTCCAATCTTATACACACCTGCATCACCTGCTTGAAGCGATCCAAGAGAACCCGAAAAAGTGCGTCAAGATCGCGACGCGATGTATGATGGGAGGGTAGTGAGACTAAGGGGTTCACAAGTTGGAAGACCATTTTCATGCCCTCTCCCTCGCCAAAGGTCATTGGGAACGTATCCTGCACCATGCCACGGATTAAAGCAGATCGAAATATTGATTTTGACAGAGCGTTTGGTGGAGGTGGAGGGACTGGTGTTTCAGATACAAATATCGCCCCTAGTGAGAGCGACGCGGAGTTGGAGGTGGGTAACGTGGTAACTTGCTGAGTACGAGCCTGAGCAGCCTCCCAGCCTTCAGCTTGGGGAATTTTCTTGCACTGTTGACGAAGGTGCTTTGAAAGGTTGCTAGAGGAGATTAGGCGAGGTTCGTGTTCGATGATCTCGCAACCAGCTGTGCGAGGCAGGCGACAGACAAGACTACTCGGAGTGAGTAAAATGAAACTAGTACGCAGGAGGACAGACTACATACCCACAGTGTTTACATTTAAACAACCATGCTGGTGCTCCGCTACGGTTTTCAAACTCACCTGGGACGGGAGCTTCAAAATGCGACAAAGCCCACTGGCGCACAGAGTCCTGTGGTCCTGGCCGTGAACTTGTTCCATTGTTGGTAATTCTGCTTGGTTGGGGATGAACATGGCTTTGCTAGGTAGGTATAGTTAGCTTGACTGAGCGCATTTACTGTGTAATTGATAACTAATACCTTGTCACTGATCTCGTCCTCGCTGTCACGCTGCAGAGCTTCTTCATAGCGTATCAGGTCTGTAAAATCCTCCTCTGAACCATGCGCATGGGCTCTTGGTTTACTGAGCTCCAAACTCGGGGCTGAAGCTTGATGACCCGGCATGGGTTTTTCGGCATTACTGGGCACAAGTAATCGAACTCTACATCACTAAGATGTAAGCTTGTATGCATATACACTGTGTGGGTACTCACTTTTTATCCACCAGCTCGGCAATATCCCGAATAGTTTGCTCAATGCGAAGGAGATTTGAGGTTGACACCCCAGGACAGGTTTTGAGCCCTTCAAAGAACTTAACTACACAATCCATCCCGTACTGCCCCCGACGGATGTTGTCAATAGCTCGTTTAGTTGAGTTTGGACTGTCTGTGAAGCATCGAGTGTACGCTTCCGAGGTTGCAATCCATGGATCTTTGACCAAATCACATGGCTGTACTCTGAAAAAACGATTAATTATTCCACTAGGATGACCTGTAGGTACAGAACTAGGTAGAGCGGCAACAGAGCGTCGTAAATGCTCAAGTGCTTCGATGTATGACGAATTCAACATGGTGGGACTTGTAGAATGGTAAGTTTGACGGCCACGAACAAAAGATGCAAGGGCTCACATGCCTGACGGCATTAGAGCGTCATGACCTCAAAGGTATCGTCATCATGGCATATTGTATCAAATTAGTACTGTATTTGATTAATTGATACTAAGATGAGGAGCCCGGGATTTAGTACGGAACGGATTCATATCGTATTCGTATCATGTGACAATACCAAGTATGGAATCGGATTTGGCCACCCCTACAGGTCACGCACTCTATCCCCCCACGCTTGTGCGTCCTCCTCGGCGGCCTCGCTCCTGCTGCGACCACAGCTCCTCTAATAAAGCACGACGGCTGCCCCAAGCTTCGAGACAGCGCGCCCCCAACGGCTCGACCTTGTTCTCTCGGGTGACCCACCTCACTGGGATCAGCGCTGTGCTGTTGTTTCCTGACGAACCGACTCTCGTCACCACCGGTTCTCCCTTCGAAGCCAGAGCCCAAGGCTACGTGTTTACCAACGGGCCCCGTTGACACGACCGTCTCAACAATGTGCAAACCGAAAAGTACCGGACGTAGACCACAGCCGCGATCCTCGAGGTCGCTACCTTGAGTGAGGCAACTCTCGCTCCTTCGTCGAATTGTACGGCTAGCTATAAGCCACAGTAACATCTGCAGCAGCTAGTTGTATCGCGTACTCTCTCTGCCGGCGCAGAACGCTCTTCATAGGAGTAGTTGTAGTTGTCGTCAGCGATGCCACCCGGACGTTCACACACGGGGTTTGGACCAAAGTGTCAGGGTTCTATCGTGAGCAATCTCGGAGCTGGCATGCTCTTGTGAGTCTTAAGTCTGCGTGGTTCCGCCCTCTTGCTGATAGCACGCAGCTTCAGCAGAAAGTTCGTGCCGGTCTACTGGGGCAAAGCCTCTCCCGCCAAAGATGTGGGTCCTCTTACGCGGCGTTTGACCCCACGATCAACTATTACCCAAGCTGGTTCTCAAAGTGGGGTGCTTCCTTGTAGAGAACTTGCGGGGAACACTGTCGGATACGCGTCCTCTGGTGCGTACAACTCTTTTTCCCGTTTGTCGGATGGGATTGCCGTATACAAACGGGCAAGGGCTGATTACTTCTACTCTTTCATAGAATCAGATATGTTTTACCCCCCCCCCCCACGCTTTCTCATGTATTACGCAATTGGCAGCATCCCAGCAGCTGGCTCTCTGTTCCTCCCGAAAAGCCTTCGCGCTCGGTAAGTGAAGTCTTGGACGTATGTTTCACGTAGCCTCGCTAGAACAATGATATCAGCTGATAGACCCCGATAAACTTGACGATGACCGATGAGACTTTGATGACTTGCATGGTGGGGACGTGATTCATTCGAGCAGAGGCGGAGTCCAACGATGTCAAAGATATGGTTGGGAAGAGTGTGAGCGTGTGGGTGGTTACTCAGGGAATACCATGCTGATTTACCTTTCGCGCTTAGCAGAAGCTCGTGGCAGGCCGGTCATATCTCTTGATGCGGAGGAGATACAAGCGACTTGCTTTAGTACCCACGCCTCCGCAAGCCTTTGCTTCAACAGTGCGTGTTTAAACCGTCGTTTGCACACTTTATACCCCTTTGTTTGCATTTTAGAGCCGCATTGACGGTAAGATCATAAGCTGAGACCCATGTCGAGGGGTACGCTAACTCTTCGATCCTCAAAAGGCATTTCGTACTACGCTCGTGAGTTGCTGGCTTATTTATTCTCTTGACAACTATCTAACGTTGTAATTTGTCGCTTCGGCTCTCGAACACCTGTGTAACGAATCGACAAATCTAGATATAAAGCCGACATGTTCTCGAGGGCTGGATGGGTCACCTTCGACATAGTTGTCCACGTTGCCTCGAATCTTGTAAATAGCTTGGGTTCTATGTCAGGTATGTTCGCCCACAATCTGAAGCTAAATGGTTATGCAGAGCCGTGGTAGCGCTTCGAAAATCAAAACCGGTCCGTTTCCCGATGCTTTACGGTACATACTTTTTGGACGAGACCGCCGTATAAGCATAGCGAAGCAAGGAACAATTGGTCAACTTGATGTTTGGTGAGGCGCGTATACTGGGGCTATGGATATCGCTGAGTCTTGCTACATGCTGAGTTGTAGCCCCTACTTTGTAGAATCCCAAGCTAACACGCCAACGTGTATCTCATCGAAACTTGCGTCAGATTGTCTCCCGTGCTGAATTCAATTACATGAACGCTCACCCATAACTAACCCACCTCGTGATATGTTCATTTTGTACGCATTCAGGCTGAGTTTCGGCATGATACTCAAGTCAGCCAAGTATCTGAATGTCCGTTGTACCCATGCCAAATTTTACCTACTGCCGAACGGTGCGTTGACTCATTTTTCCACGCATACAGGACTTAGATTTAGTATGACCCGCATAGACCACATCAGCCTGGTCCCCCCAATGATATTCACCAAAATCTCGCTTGGGCAGTATGGCAGTGATTGCGCATGTATCCGGCTGAAGATGTGGATTCGCGCTAATTCATACCAAATTTTGGGTTTTGACTTCTATACCGTACCTCCCCGGGAAGTCGGCCACCTATTTGTATATCACCCCTCCGTCGCTACTTATAGAGCATTTCTCCCCGATAGGATGCTATTTGGATGTAGATGGAGGCGAAGCATATTTGTGCCAAGTTCTACAGCAAACCATTGTGAGCTCATCGAGAAATTGTGGGTCGAGCAAAATGGTCCAAACAGTGCCAAATACGGGGCAGTCGGCTACCCGATGCTTACCACTAATTCGCGCTAACGGTTTTTATTCTAAACATCTATCGGCTCTATATATACTGTGTGGCAACATGTATGCAAAAAATCATAGTCCGTTTCCTCGATTTGGTCGAGAAATACAACCGGCAATAGCTCTAGCCAAGGCTTGGAGCGCCGGAAGCACCGGCCGATACCACCCCACTATACATTGACCGTAACTCTCTGATATTTGCCTTTTCCCTTCCGATTTTTTTACATGGTATCACAAGCATAGGGTACGGTTAGTATAGATCTGTTAGTAACACAGGTTTATAAACACGATTAAAAACGTGTTTATAAACGGGTTTATGGTCGAAGCCAGATCGAGCCGTGTGAGTAAACTCGGCGCTTAACCAAGGCTGGACCTATGTAGTTCCGCAAGCCACTCTGAACAGCAATAAACAAAAACTTTTATTCCTACCGCATCAGCAAAAAAGAAGTTATCTAATTCCACGGGAATTAGTTGATTAGTTTGATTTGCCAAGGTGTCAACTAAGTCAGCCCAAATTAGTGGACCCTACCTTTCATCAGTTCTGGACCTGACCGATTAGCAGCGGCGTTTCATGTCGGCGACAATTAGTTCTCGGGAACTAACTGGAGCGAATTAGCTGGCTGGACGTCTAAATGCGTGGAATTAGTGCGATTAGTCGTCGAATAGGGCCCGGGGGCTGCTAATATGGGATAAAAAGGATGATTTAGTTCTCTTAGAGGCCGATTCGGTAGAGATTAGTTGTGTTTTCGTTCTCTGGGCACTCTTTTAGCTCACTATTATTCATTTAGCGTGCATTTACTGGGCCTTGGGCCTCGGATTGCATAGTTTAGAAACAAAACAATGATATTGATATAAGTGTATATTACATCGTAGAGAATAACAAAAAGTAAAGCGGAGAGCGCCCGGGAATTGGAATCGTGGCAAGAGTGGCCGGGCTCTTCCTCGGCTTTGCAACGACCGTTGCGACTATCTTATAAACCTAGAGTGCGGGTGTCAGTAAAGAAGCATGCTTGTGGAGCCTGGCCGACTCACTTGGCTTACTACGAACTTTGGGCCGCCGCTATTTGCTGGTGCTGAGCTAGTGCAACGCCTGGCGCGTGGCGGGACCAAGTGAGCTTGGAGGCGACCGTTAGCATTGCACAGGAGGAAGAAACGTTAGACTTACAGGGTGCGGCGAACCCGTTGTCCAACGGCAGCGCTAACCGTAGGTTGGACAGGCGTGGGCGGTGGACGAGTGGAGGCTGCGGCAGAGGAGGCGGTGGCGGCAGCTATGGCAGAGGCACCCGACGGTGCTCGTGTGGACTGGTCGTGGTCAAGAGTGAAACACGCTAACGCCTGTGGCGCCTTAAATGGAACCGGCGCAAGGTAAGCGCCGACTCCCGCGATGTTCAAGCACTTAAGTCCGACCCGTCCAGTCGGCCCTAAAGAACGAGGAGGTTGCGGATGGACTATAGCAGCAGTGGTTAGTACTATTAAAAGAACTAACCGTTCCAGCTCGCAACTAATTCGGCACGAATCAGCTGCCTGACCACTAATCAGGGTTCCCCTGCCCCCTAATTGTCGGGCGGATTAGTTGGCTGGGCCACTAATCGGACTTCCAGTTAGTTCCCCATCTGCTAATCGCGGGGGGACAGGTAATACCTGAACTAATTTGCTCGTTGTTGGTCCCGAAACCCGTCGGATTAGTTGTCGGACAACTAATCGGGTCGCGGTGGCATACCGGTCCCGCTAATTTAAGCACCTTATAGCGATTTCGGCCCTAAAATCTACCGGATTAGGGGTCTGTCAGCTAAAACCTTTGGTTTTCGTTTCAGCACAGCGAATAAGTCGCTTCCTCATGCAGGAGGCCCCTAATTCGGACCAAATTAGACAGTTTTACGCTAATACGAACCCTGTGAGTTGGGTTAGCTCAGGTTTCGTAACCTTTTTTCTCTGACGCGAGTGCGTATACTATACCTCTCAACTCTTTCTTGGCTATGCCAGTCCCGCCCGATGTTCACGCTGAGCTCGAGAAGCTTCGGCATCTTCTCTCCACTCTACCTTCCAAGTCCCACCCCCTCGGGTTCGTTTATCCATTTGAGGGTTTCCTTCCTGATGAGGACTGGACGGAGCGAACCGGCACAGTCCAAGGATCAGTCAACCATAGTTTAGAGGTCGCATTCGGCTCCCGAGCTAAGGCTGGCGACACACCCATCGAGTTCAAGAGCCACGGACATGACCTGGCTGCTGTCGTTGATGTCCTCGCGATGCACATTACGGGGCACAACGGCGAGAATCCGATCTTAATTAAGTGGGTTTCAGACCTTCAAAGGGCAGCTGAGCACGCCGGATCAACATATATTGATGTAAGTGGCATATACACTTGCGATGCATACATGCTTATATATGCTGGTGCTAGTCCAACACTCCGGCGCCGTCCAAACGACAGCCAAAAAGGACAGAAAAGCGCGTTCAGGAAGACAACCGTGTTGCCGAACGAACTGAGAAGAAGCGGAGGAAGGAAGAGGACAAGAATACGAGGGAGAAAGCGATAGAACGAACAGGAGGGAATGTAAGTATGAGTGCAACATTTGGAGTGTTTGTTATCTGACTGAACGAACCTTGAAAACTAGTTTAATTTTAATCCAGAGGACTTGATTGATGAGCCGCGTGAACGTTCGGGCAACTCAGCAAAAATCTTTGGTGTAATTAAATCAGGGGGAAGGGTAACGCCGTGATTACACGGGTTACACCAGATAACAC
>WSTH01000313.1:0-28467 GCA_019616345.1 Ceratobasidium sp. 395
GTCAGCGCTAGAGAACAAAGGTAAAACGAAAGGCGCGCAGCGCGAGAGGTTGTGATGCGTGGGAGCGGGTCACGACATTGTCCCCCTCTTAGTGGTCCGTTTAGGGGACATGAACGGGCCACATAAAAAAGTTCGTAAAAAATAAAAAAAGATACATGTTTAGACACGAGCGGCCGCCGACAAGGTGGGCCAGGACTCGTCCAGAGCTAATCTAGCACAGTCCTTCGACAAATCCTCGTTAGACCTATCCCAGGCCCGTTGGTCCAGCCACTCCCAAAACTCCTCCTTCGTCATCTTTTTTACAGCGATTAAAGAGAAAATCTCGCCGTAATCTAAACTAAGGAGGTCTTCCCGGCCATAGGCTTCCGGGACCTGCGCTTCCCACTCCTTCTTTGCATTCTTCACCATCTCCTGGGACCACAGCTCGTGTGTCTCCAGCGAGATCCTCCAGCTTCCATCCTCCTCCCACTTGACGTCCGAGTCCTTGCCCCCCCACTTCCCCTTCGACTCTATAACGACTTCTTGCACCGTGGGGGCGATGCAACCGCGGCAGATGAACATGCCGCAGTGGTCGATCTCGGCCGGGGTGATGGGCCGCTTGCCTTTTCCGACCCAGGCGAGGGTTCCAAAGTCGGGGTGGTGCATCTCGGTCTCGTTGACCCAGATGAGGGGTCCGCGCTTGTGCCGCGGAATGCGATCGAGGGAGGCGGTCGGGTCGAGGAAGCGGGCGAATTCCCGGGAACCGCGCAGGGTACGGGTCCACCGGTGGATGTCTGATTGCCATAATTTTTTGAAGTCAGTGCTTGATTCCAGGTAGGCGTCTTCCCCCATTCCTCTGCACATACGATTGTAGGGGGAGTCCCCGATTTCCCGGGAACGGGTGAAGCGGGCGTCGAGCCCCTCCTTCGCCCATAGGGCGAGGTCTTCAGCCCAATCGCGGCGGGCACCGCGGCGGTTGGAGAAGATGCGAACGGTGGAGTGTACGGGGGCCATTGCGAGAATTGGGATTGAGTTAAAAAAAGGTTTAGAGCGCAGGGGGAGTTGTAGCTGTAGCGGTGGTTGCTGGTGCTGAGGTTTGCGGCTCTTCCCCCCTCCTTCTTATATCCTTTGGGTAGAGGTCCGTGCGGATAGTCTTTCCGGAAACGTTTCATGACTTGGTCCAAGGCTGTGATCTTCTCGGCGCGTTCCATGGTGTCCTCCTCAGGGCCATAGCCTTTCCATCTGACTTGGTAGTATAGTCCGTCCTTCTCTTGTTCCCATGACACGATCTTCTCGACTTCGTATTCCTCCTCCCCTTGTTCTGTGATGACCGGCGGAGGTCGGACTTGGAGCCGATTGAATTGTTTGTCTTCTTTGTAAGGGCTAAGAAGGTTAATGTGGAAGACGTTATGGATACGCATTGACTTGGGTAGATTGAGGCGGTACGCGTGGGAAGAGACCTTTTCGCTTATGGTGAAAGGTCCGGACTTCTTGTCATCTAACTTCTTCGTGGGGCGCTTGGTGCGGATATTGGTTGTGATGAGCCAGACCCTATCACCCTTCTGGAATTCCTTTTTGGGCGTCGGTTGCTCCTTCTGATGGTATTCCATCATGGCGCGCGCTTCGTCCCTGATCTCGGTGAATTGTTGCGCGAGTTCATCGGCTTTAGGAGTATTGGTAGATAGGGAAGTAACGTTCCAGTGTGGGTGGAGGCCATAGATGGTTTCGAAAGCCGTCTTTCCTGTGGCCCTGTTGATCTGGTTGTTATGGCAAAATTCCGCAATAGGTAGCCATTTGACCCAGTCGTCCTGTTTGTAGTTACAGAAGCTCCTAAGGAAACCTTCTAGCCATTGATTCGTACGTTCGGCCAGTCCGTCTGTTTCTGGGTGATATGCCGTGGACATTGCTGGTTCTATGCCTAATCTTTCATACAGTGCTTTGAGGAAGTGGCTGTTGAAAGTCACTCCGCGGTCAGAAATAGCTTTCTTTGGTAATCCGTGGAGTCGCCAGATTTCTTTCACAAAGATTTCTGCTAGCTCTTCGGCGTTTGTGGATTCTTGGCAGGGGATAAAATGAGCTTGCCGGGAGAAGCGATCTACAACAACCAAGATACTGTCTAGTCCTTCTGATTCGGGTAGTTTGACAATGAAGTCGTAGTTGATCTCCTCCCATGGGGCATGTGGAAGATCGATGTTTTTTGGGGGGATAGGCTGTTTGGTTCCTTTACTCCGTTGACATACTTCACAGGTGTCCACAAACGCGTTGACTTGTTGCTTGATGCTGGGCCAGTAGTAATTGCGTGATAGGAGTTCGAGGGTTCTAGCTTGTCCCTGGTGCCCGGCGACGGGCGAGTCGTGATGCTCTTCTAGAAGACGAAGTCGCAGCTCTTTGTTATCCGGAATGAGGATTCGTCCTTCGTACTTTAGGAGATTGTCCTCCCATGTGTATTTGGCATACTGCTTTCGGACGGAAGGTGGTAAGTCATCCTTTTTCTGCGTACTTGTTAGAAGTGTAGTCATTGCTTCGTCGTCTTCCTGTGCTTCTCGGATGGTCATGATTAGGTCAAGTTGCGCGTCTCCCTTAAACCCTAGGAAGCGTTCTGCTGCAATCATGACCTGTGCTGGGTTGGGGGTGTCCGAATGGTCGGACCTTCTTGAAAGTTTGTCCGGCTTCTCCCCTAGTTTACCCGCGCGGTAGACGATAAAGAAGTTGTAGGATTGGACGATCTGGTAATATCGTGCATGTCGCCTGTTCCAGATCTGTGCATCCTTCCAGTAGATAAGGTTCTTGTGGTCTGTATAGACCGTGATGGGCTCTTTAGTCCCTTCTAGGTAAATACGCCAGTGTTGGAAGGCTGTGATGATAGCACACAGTTCTTTATCGTAAGTGTCGTAGTTGAGTTGGGCGCTGTCGAAGCTCTTTGAGAGATACCCTATGGGGTGTAAGTATCCGTCGTCTTGGCGTTGGCTGAGTACAGCACCCATGGCGACCCCTGAAGCGTCTGTCTCGAGGACATAGGGTTTATTTGGATCCGCGTGGGCTAGTACTGGAGCCGACACGATTAGTTCTTTGATTTTATTGAAGGCTTTTTGCTCTTCCTCCCCCCATTGCCACTTGCGATCCTTGAGGGTGAGGTTATTGAGGGGTCGAGCAATTCTGCTGAAGTCCTTGACGAAGCGTCGGTAGAAGTTGACAAATCCTATGAAAGATTGCAGCTGTTTAACCGTCTTTGGCGCTTGCCATTCCGTGATAGCGGCAATCTTATCCTGCTCCATAGAGATTCCTTCCGGAGTAATGACTATGCCAACGTAGGTGACGGTGTCGGTGTAGAAGATACATTTGGAAGGTCTCGCAAAGAGATGGTTTTCCCTTAGCCTTTTTAGGACTTCTCGGACATGCTTTGTGTGATCTTCTTTATTCTTGGAGAAGATGAGAATGTCGTCCAGGTATACGACTACGTATACGTCGATGAGGTCCCTGAACAAGTCATTCATGAAGCGTTGGAAAACTGCTGGTGCGTTCGTTAGGCCAAAGGGCATGACAACGTATTCGTACAGTCCTTCTTTGGTTCTGAAAGCAGTCTTCCATTCGTCTCCTTCCTTGATGCGTACGTTGTTGTAGCCCCATCGAAGGTCTATCTTAGAGAAGACCTTAGCTTCTTGGCGCTTCTCCAGGAGATCGCCCTGTAAGGGGATAGGGAATTGGTCGCTGGTGGTGATTTCGTTTATCCTTCTGTAATCTACTACCAGGCGTAGGGAGCCGTCTGCTTTTTTGACGTAGAAGCATGGTGCAGCTACTGATGATTTGCTTGGACGTATTTTGCCATCTTTGAGCTTGGTGTCCAGGTATTCGGTGAGGGCTTTTGACTCGGCGGGGGACATAGGGTAAGTCTTTGCGGGTCTAGGTAGTTCAGCGCCTTCTTTGAGGTCTATAGCGCAATCGTGCATTCTGTGAGGAGGAAGTCCTTTGAAAAGGTCGGCGTCAAAGACATCGGCAAAATCCTGGAACTCTTCTGGGATAGTGGCTTGGCTCTCGGCTTTCTTTCCTTCCAAGCCGTGATGTATGGTTTCGTCCCTGTATGTGATGGTAAAAGGATCCCAGTTGATGCTAGGGTTCGCCTCTGTGAGCCAAGTTCTTCCGAGGATGAGCGGATCCCCTAGGGTCGTGACATAAAATCGTTGTTTGAAGGTTCGTCCTTCCACGGTGAAGGTGAGGTTGCACCTGAATCGGATGCGTTCGGTGGTTTCTTTGCCATCTATGGCAACGAGCGTACGAGGGTGCTGGAGTTCGATGAGTGGGACGGAGTGCTTGCGGGCGAAGGAGATATCGATAAAGTTTCTGGAGGAGCCGGAGTCTACGAGGGTCTTTACAGGGTCCATGATTCCTTCTAAGCTGGTATGAGTCGTAGGTGTATTACTTGATGCTTTTAGATAGTATACATGCTTAGAAGGGGAAATGGCGCTTGCTGACATGGACGCAGGGCGCGAGTTTAGTTTTCCGACTCCGTGGAGTTAGATTCGTCTTCGTTTGGTGTCTCGGTGACTTCGGCCTTCTTTCCTGACTCCTTCTTGGGTAACACCCATTCTTTGGACGTACAGTCCTTAATACGGTGTCCTGATTTGCCACATTTGATGCATAGGTTGGCTTTCCTTCACCGCTCTATCTCCTCCGTGGGTACTCGGGGAGTAGAGCCTGAGGGCTTGTCCTTGTTCCGTTGGTCGGGTCTTCTATTTTGATCCTTAGAGCGACCTTGGTCCCCTGACCGAGTGGAAAAGAGGAGGTCATCGATTTGGATGGCTGCGGCAATCCATTGTTCTAGGGTCCAATTGTCCAGGTTCCTAGTAAGCCCTTGTTTGAGGAGTTCTGTCTTGACATCTCGTTTTAATCCCTCTTTGAAGCGGTCGATGAGGGCGCGGTTTCCCCAATCTAGATCTTCTGCTAGGGTTCTAAACTGAGTGGCGTAACGTTGGGCGGATCCTTCCTGGACGAGTTTTCCTATTTCCCGGATTGCGCGTTCCTTCTTGGTGGGATCGCTAAATGCGAGGAGGAATGCTTCGCGCATGGTTTGCCAGGTGGCAAAGTAGGGGTGATTTTCGCTTGCGAGGTATTTGCTAAGGAGGGGTCTAGCCCATCGTTGGGCTTCTCCCTCTTTCATGTTATTGAGAAGTGCCCCTATCTTGCGGGTGTCTGTGAAGTGCTCGGCGTATTCCCGAAAGTATAATTCCATACGCATAAGGAAGGTTTCGGCTTCTTGGCCACGTTTGCCACTGAAGGCTTCTGGCATCTTGACTCGAGCGGATTTGGGGATCTCGTCCCTGGTAGTGCGAGTTTCTCGCCTTCTTCCTATTTGGGTGCTTTGTGGTTGGTCATCGACTCCAAAGTCGAACTCGAAAAGGCTAGAGTGCATGGAGGCGGCTGTTGTTGGTCGCGCGGGGGCCGGAGCTGCCTCCCTAGGTTGTAGGTCTATCGCCTGGATAACTTCTACGAGGGTCTCGAGTTGCCCTTCTTGGGTGAGAAGAGAACCCCTAATTCCCTGAAGGTTTGTATTGATTCCCTGATGCAATTCTTGGAGTGTGTTGTCCAGATTGGCTAGGGCTTGACCGAATTCTGTATTGATTCGGTTTTGTTGTACGACCCCTTCTCGTACTTGTTCTAGGGTTCGGGGGAGGACGTTGAGATGATTGGTAAGGTTGTTGATGTTAATTCCCAGTTCCCTAGTAAGGTTGTACGCTTGGAGGGAGTTGTTGAGACTCTGCTGGATTCGTCCTTCTCCTGCGGCGATACGGGTGTCCACATGATTTAACCGTTCTCCTTGGGTGACTATGGCGTTGGTTACCCGGTTAAGCGCTTCCCCTACTTCGGCTAGGGGGCGGAGTTGCGGTTGTAGGTCCGCAAGAAGTTGTGTCGTCCACCGTTGCATGAATTGGTTTACGTAATGTTCTGGGTCCTCCTGTCTTCCTTGAGGTGGGGGTGAGCGGGCACCGACGCGCCTAAATCGTGGTCGTGCCGGCGTCGGTGGGCGATCGAAGGTATCTTCCGAGGAAGCGGATCTAATTGAGGCCGTACTAGCTGGTCGGATTTGTTCGATTATTGGTTCCATTGGGTAAAGTTCAGCAAGCGGCCTTTCTTCTTCGTGTGGCGGTACGGCGGCCGGTCTAGGGCCGAATGCGCCTTGGTCCCTTAGGTGTTGGAGAGCGTTTTCTGGTACTCCCCCTTCTTCGATGGCCCTAGCTGGTGATGGGGCGCGTGATCGTAGGTATTCCCCCGTATAGGGGTCGCGGCGCAGTGTTTGTTGGCCCGTGAGAGGGTGTTGCTGTATAAGCGCGTCTTGTGGAGGGGATTGGGAGCGCCTTCCAATAATTACTGATTGGGTTTCTGGAAATCCTCCCGGTACTCCCTGGACTGTGACGTTAGGATTTGGTTGGGTATTATCTCCTTCGTCAGGGACTTCTTCAAGAGTAGTGCGATTGCTTTGCCTCCCTTGAGGTCCTCTATTAATTGCGTCTATTACGCCTTGCGGGAGTGTGAGGGTGAGATCTAGATCGTCGTTATTATTCGTAAAAACGATTTGGGGTGACTGTGCGGCGCTTGCCGCTCGTTCCGAGGGTTGCCGGCTACGTGCAGGGTAGCGGCCCGCGCCAAAGGTGGCTGCATTGTCTTGGTTACTATGTTGGGACATGTTAAGCCTGTATAGGAGGATACCCGGCCGTGTTCGTATTTGTAAGTTAAGCCACGAGTAAAGCTTGTTCTACAATGTCACAACCCTGTATTATCTAAGGTGTGAGCTTGCTCTTATGTCCGTCAAGGGACTCGGTACGCTTCGCGCTTGTGCTGAAGGTGTCTTGTTACGACCCACTTGTGGGTGCGCCTCGTGGCTACGATGTGGACCGCGGTCCCTTGGCCTGAATAGGCACTGGTAATGTCTCGTGTCTTGGTCTGGTGGCTGGCGCAAGCCACGAGTCGGAGTGGTCTTAGGTCCGATCCGAAGGGAGTGAGGATCGACTGCCCGAAGTGCTTAAGTTCTTATGCTAATCTAACGCTGCCTTACTTGTAACACTAGCCGCGCTAAAGCCTGCTAGTATAGTCACACTGTAGAGGGGAGAGTTGACGAGGTAGAACAAGCTGAGGGTACTCGGCTTGTTCTCCACTCTAAATATACTACGAAGTACGTGGTCTGTGCGTAAGTGAGTCATACATCGTAAGGCAAGGCAGTACATCGTAGAAGTGGGTCGATACAGTGGAAACGGGACATAGCCACGAGAGGTGGCGGAAAAGGGAACGCTGCACGGGCTGTGCTGCTTGAGTAAGGGTTGCTTACAAAGGGGCTTATGAGTGTCAAGCCACGAGACAGCGTGGGAAGGCGCGTCAGCGCTAGAGAACAAAGGTAAAACGAAAGGCGCGCAGCGCGAGAGGTTGTGATGCGTGGGAGCGGGTCACGACAGTGGATGCACAGACTAAATAGCAAGGTAGCAACACATTGGCAATGCATAGTGCACACATCCTCACAATGGTAGTTGTGCTAACGTGGACTTGGGGTGTTGGTGAATGCACGGAAAACCTTCCAAAGGGGACCATGTTTGAAATAGGCTTGGATGATGCAAGTCTGAGCATGTTGTAACTATGAAGCACAAAATCTATCAATGCTGTTAGGTTTTATGAGCTTCAGCTTGTCCATTTTGGCATGTCAGTTGCAACTGTATTAGATACATGCTTCCATACTGATTCCTATTGCAGACTTCTATACACAGTATGCCTGAGGAATGACCATAAAAACCTAGCACACTGAGGTACAATTTTATGCCCATAAACAGTATGCTTATGTCAGCTGCTGGCTGGATCAGTGATAGCTGCGCTTCTTGGCTTCACAACAACCCTTGTTTGAATCTGTTTGGACTAAGGTTGGCTGAGATATGCATGGGTCAAAACCCTTGTCAAATTGTTGGATGAAATGACTTTGTTTGGTGACTATCTCATCAGGTGCACTGGAGGAGAGCTGCTCCAGGCCACTGAACAGGAAAAAGTGTTTCTGGCATCTGTTTGAGTTATTCCTACCTCTCAACTGGTTATACAAACAATGATGGTGTTTGATCCTTATCTCAGCCAACAATGGTTCAAACAGGTTCAAATAAGGCTTGTTGTGAAGCCAAGAAGTGCAACTATGACTGAACAAGCCAGCAGCTCATGTAAGCATACTACTTATATGCAGAAAACCTTACATTAGTATGCTAGGCTGTGTACTATGGTTGGATGGCATATTGTACAGTGGAAGTCATCAGGAACAGCCACTGAGGCAGGAGGATACAAAGTGTGCTGGTTGACCTATATGAAGGCAGTATCAGTTATGTATGAAGTGATTCTTTTTTGTGTATGTTTAGGTTTATGAGACTGACAAGCCTGAAGTGTTACTGTCACGACTTGACATTCTTCCAATATTATGATGAGGATTTAAAATTTTTTGAAAACACTTTCTTTTTATGGAACATTTGTCTTATGACCAATGTCTTACTACTTACCTTGATAGTGTAATAGTTTTTTATCTATATCAAATGATACGGAATGATCCAGAAGTCTGACTAATCCTTCTCGTTTCGCATCTCATATCAAATTAGTTATGACTTGTTCTTTGTACATGTAGATACAAGGCTGTGTTTCTCTATGTACATATAACAAGGGCAAGTTTGAGGTTACAGACCAAGAACTTGACCTCCTTGTCAATCTACAGTTCTTTCTCATATCCATTGGTTGCCGGGCATCTTGTCCCATACCCTTAACTCTTACATCACTATCATTGAGAGAGCTTCTGACAGTTACAGCTAGCAAGAAGCAAGTGCAAGAAGACACCACATCAGGTGTGTATTTTCTGTACCTGTTTGTGACTTATCTGAGTTGCCTTGAAGAAGTGTGTACTTCCTCTCTTGGTGTCATTGACTGTCTGAAGTTGATGAACAAAATCAGGCTAACTGATATGTCTATAGAGATGATGGCAGGCTAAGATCAAGGACATATGCACTTCCTTCAGCTCTGATGTTATTTGTGCTTTAAACCAACACAATCTCCACAAACACTGCTGCAGGACCTACCTCAACAGCTTGACCAGCTACACTAAGACTGGGCCTGATCCCCCTCATGTCAACACCGCTACCCCAAATATTCATAGACCATTCTGTGCGGGGGTAGCTTTGTCTGAGGATCTCCTTGAGCGTCCACGTGCCTGGATCACTGGGGTACAAAAATTGGCCTTGTGAAAGATCCAGACACAAGTCCACTTTTGATTGTTATGATTATTTTTTTTCCCACTCTTGATGAGATGTCTGCCAAGTCACTGTGCAATTGGTAAGAGCTGGCCTACCTCCTGCATGCAGGATACATGTATGGCATACCTTGCGCTTAGGATGGTCCACATCGGGCAGCAGGAGGTAGTAGGCTGTTTCATCACTTTTTCTTATGTATTGGTTATGGATGAAAAAGGGGAAATCATTGTCCTGGGTTGGTGTTATGTGTTCAACAAAATCCTCTATGGCCCTTATGCAGCTCAAGACAACTTCAAGCATGGGGCTGAAAGGAGACCAGAGTATACTGATTATCAAAGAAAGACATACTGCCTTGTGGTGCGCAAATCATGTCCATGAACAATAACACTTGAATATGGACTGCAGAAAGATATTGAGGATGAATATTGGAAGACTTTGATAAAAAAAAAGGGTAGCCTAGAAATGGCACAGGTTTATTATGTTGCTTAGAATGGGCTACAGCCACTAGGTGCTCTATCTACTGACCCTGGCATCAGTACCTCCTCAAATGTACACACTGTCTCTCTGAAGTGTTGTGTTTTTAAGGCATGGAAATCCAGCCTGAGATGTATTTTCATGCTCACTCACCATTCAGAAAAGATCTGCCAAGGATTTACAAACCAGATGCAACACAATAAGGACACATTAAATATTTTGTCAGCTTCTATATCTTTGCTTACAAGGAGGGTGACCTGGTGACAGATCCAGACCGCATTCATAGATTCATGATGGGTGGCTTATCTGGCTGGGGTCATGGTGATCAATTCCTAAGCCATCTGTTGGTGTCTTGTGATGTTCATGTGGTGATCCAGACACATCCATTCACGTCAATTAGCAGCTGTGCAAGTTTGCTGCTTGATACTAGGAGGCCCAGGCAGTGTATAAACATGGACAGTAGATGAAAAAATGTGTTCAACCACAAGGCCTTCACATGTAGATAGTCAGTTTCTTTCTGTACATTCTATATGAATGGCAATATTATTTAACTATCACATCTACACTTAGAAACTGAGGGGTATGTGACTTTGGAATAATTAAGCACATAGTTACCTACCAGCCGGTAACAGTTACAAAGTCCATTACCACCAGGACTTGTGTGTTCTGAACCACTCTGAGCTAGTTGTAATGATCCTCAAATCATGACATCTCATTTCTCTTGCCCCCCTCGGTCTGCTCTCCATGCCATGCGTAGTTTTCTGTCTTTGTCTTACGCTCACGCTTATCTTCACTTGTTTGACTCATTTTTTTGCTTGCTTGCTTGCTGTCGCCTTGTGCACTTGGGCAAGCATCGCTTAAATATCCATGCGTTCCCCTGTTCTTCCCTCTCGCTTGCAATTGCTTGGTGCTTGCGTAGTTGTTTCATTTGTAATCTCTGGAATATATAAACAGTGTGAATTGTTCTGGTTAACCCCAAGAACAATCCACCTCGTCTTATCCCCACTCTGTATTCTGCAGTACAAACTCTAAAACATTTAGAGTTGCCTGCACTCACTCACCTCACTCACAAGTTCACTTCCAGTTGGGTTGTGACACAAGTCACCCTGGTTGCCCACTACAAATAAGAAGTGCTTGATGGCCGTGGTGGTGAGAGTAGCCTTGGGTCCCACACACATATTGCTAGTTGGTGTCAGTTTCAGGCAGCCTCTCATTATTGCCAAACAAGACATTCCAGCACAAGTTCTTCATGTGGCAGTTGGAGCTCCTCACTGTGCTCAGATTGGGCCACACAGCGAGCAAGGTGATGTATGCTTTGGCGTTTGCAAGCTGGGTACATTGTTAGTCCACCTGGTCAATGCGTTTGCTGAGCATCCTTACCAGCACCAGCTCTTGCAATAGCCTCCTTGTGTGCTTGGATGTTGGTGGAGGTAGGGTGGGTGGTTTCATGTTGAGCACCAGCAGTGTTCAGCCTGATGGTATAGACCCAGGAGGTGCAACATTATGGACATGTAGCTGGGGCATTGATGGAAAAAGCTGACACTCACACTGCTCGGGAGTGGCCTGGGCGCAGAGTCAGGCAGGAGTCAGGGGAAATGAGTATGATTAGCACAACATGTGGTGCTACCCTTGCTGCATGTTAGAGTCTTCTAGGATGAGATAGGTTGTTAGGTAATGGTTATGAGGACAAGATACTTTAGTAACCAGTTCATGTAAGAAAGAACAAAATTGACAAGAGTGTGAAGTTCTCGGTCCGTAACCTGAAACTTGCCCTTGGTCATCTACAGTGTGGAACAAAGCCTTGTATCTATGTGGATGAAGAACAAGTATATCTTATTCAATATCTGATGTGAAACAAGAAGCATTACTCAAACTTCTGGAGGATTCCTGTCATGATCCTGAGATTGAGACATCCGTTTCCTCTTACCACTCCATCATCCCCTGTGTTGCTCTATCATCACTGGTATTTTCTGTTGTCATGTGTCCGTCTTCTCGCCTACCCACAATTGTTTCCCATTGTTCTGCTCTCGCTTACTTCCCGTCACATCTTGTGCTTGTGTAAGCTGCGCTTAAATGTTCATGTATATTGTCCAGCTTCTTATTCAGCTGTACTCATTTCAATGCTTAGCGTAGTCTTTAGATTTGTGATGTGCTCAATATATACACAGTGTGAATTGTTCTGGTTGACCCTAAGAGCAATCCACCTCCTCCTTTCACCCATCTACACTATACTAAGCATTTTCTAAGACTTTAAGAGTTGCTTGCACCTGACGCTACACTGACAAGCTTGCTTCCTCAAGGGTTGTGACAATACCATATCAGATGATATAAATATGATACATTACGATATCTGAGTAACTAGTGACAAGATTAGTCACAAGACAATTGTCCCATAAAAAAAGTATGTCTGAACAAAATATTAAGATGAGATCATATTTTGGAGAGTTTCAAGTCATGACACTGTGGGCCAAGGGCAGGGGGTGCTATGTCACAAAGTACAATAGAAGTGTACACCCCTACCCATCTGTTGGCTCTGGTATTTCTGTGGGCTTTTTGCACACACCAACAACACCCCCATGGTTTGAACCTGACACCCAGCCCAATACTCATGGAGTGTCCAAATACCGGCCTTTAGATATGGTGGCCTGTGAGTGTAATGGATGGAGTATCTGCTAGAAATATCAGATGGTAGGTGATGATACTGACTTATGTACAGCGGACTTGAATATTGCAGGACAGCTCCCAGCATGGAAGGGCAGTTCTTGGACAATGCACTGATGGTGTGTTGTTGGCACTGCTATGCATGAGCCAGAACTCCCACAAAGTCAGGGCTACAAAGCTTGACTATTTTGACAAGTGAACAGAACAGGGCACAAGAGATATAACATGAGCAATATCAGAATGTGAACCAATCACGTGAAACAAGGCAGCCAAACACACTGAATATGACTACGTATAGTAGTATTGGCAGAAATAGCTCAGAGACTGAATGGAATGGGGAATAAGAGTGTATCAACTAGGACAATGAGACAACAAGTGTGAAGACAATCCCCTCAACTGCCACTGAGTCTATATCATAGAAAGGTGAATCATGAGTGAAGAATGGGTCAACCTCTGGCCTGAGACCTGGACATGATAAGTAGCTTCCATCAAGCAAATAGGAAATGAAATACAAAATGGGAGCCTTGACCAGTGAGTCAGGAATCCAGAACAAGGTCATGTGACATACCCACCTCAAGGAATACAAGTTATTACAGAATACTACTTGAATAAGTATAAGTGCCACAAGTAGCGTTGAAGTTGTCACAACCCGTCCTGACAAGAGCTGGTGAGTGTGTAAGTGAGTACAGGGAGCTCCAAATGTCTTAGGGATTGTTGTACTACACAGCATAGAACGGGGAAAAGACAAAGTGAATTGTTCTTGGGTTAATCAGAACAATTCACACAGTCTTTATCAGCAGAGCAGTACAAATCAAGCAACAATGCGTGTACAAAGCAAGTACAAGCGAGCAACACAACACAGGAGACATATGCACGTCTAATTGACGCTGACACAAGCACATTGAGCGTTGACAAGCAAGCGGCCAGAAGAATGAGGTCAACAAGTGAGAAGAGATGACACAGACAAACAGCTACACGTGGAACAGAGAACAAATGAGAGAGGGGCAAAAGAAACAAGATGTCTTGATCCAACTATTATGACACTCCCCCTGACAAGGGTCTACTAGGCAGAGCCAACAGGCTAGGCAGCTCAGACGCCTTGGTTGGAAAGAAAATTAGCAGATAGCTCTCTCTAGCCAGTCCAGTGCCTTTGGCCCCAGGTACCAGGGACGTTTTTCCAATGTCGGACAGGTTTTTTGTCCAGCTCCTTGGAGACAGTAGCAGGGAGTGCCTACTCATCTTGGTGCTGCAGGTAGTAGTCCTCCGTGGTGATGGCAAGCGCATAGTCCTTGGGGAACTCTGGCTGCGGTGAGGGGGTACAGAAGAGACCATCCACATGCCAATGAGCAAGCAGAGCAAAGTGCCTGGGGTCGTGAGTGATAAGGTGAAGTCAGGCAAAAGGCCAGCGTGCTGTACGGAGTTGTTTGCCTTGGAAGTTGACCCAATGCTGATAGCCTAGGCTTGGGGACGCATGTGGCACATTCCGAAGGACACAAGGGTGCACTGTGAAACGCTATCATTGCCCAGGCAGCGGAGCAGGGTTGGGGGAAGCGGCGGGAGGTGGAACTGTATGCTGGTGATGCAGCTGATGTCTAGGGGCAGTGACAAATTGGCAGGGGAAGTGGGAGGAATGAGTCTCATCAGGTTGGGCAGTGAGAAGTGCAGTGGCGGGTTGAAGAATTGTAGAACGGATCAATTTCCGCTTGTTGAGACTGGTCTTGTACTTCCTGCCCTTCACTGAGAGCATGTCATGATCCTCACATCATGACATCCCATTTCTCTTGCCCCTCCTTTGTCTGCTCTCCTTGTTACCTGCAGATCAGTGTCTTTGTCATGTTCTCTCGCTTATTCTCGCTTGTCTGTTTGATTTCTCTGCTTGCTTGCTTGCCGTCGCTTCATGCGCTTGTACAAGCGTTGCTTAGATGTGTTTGCTTGTGTTCTCATTTCCCGCTCGCTTGTACTCGCTTAGTGCTTGCTTAGTGTCTTGATTTGTAACCACTGCAATATATAAAACTTGTGAATCATTCTGGTTAACCCCAAGAACGATTCACCTTGTCGTTTCCCCCTTCTTCACTGTGTTGAGCAAGCTCTAAGACATTTGGACTTACCAAGCACTCAAAACTACATCCACAGGTTCACTTCCTCATGGGTTGTGACAGAGCAACTGCTCAGGTACAGTGTTGTTGGGCGCCCGCGTATCCTGGTGGTTGGTTCACTTGGAACTCACATATCAGCCTGTCACACAACCCATCAAGAAGTGAACTTGTGAATGAAGAAGGGAACTCAGGCAACTCCAAATGTCTTAAAGGATGTCCTGAGTAGTGTAGAATGAGGAAAAGACGAGGTGAATTGTTTTTGGGGTCAACCAGAACAATCAACACAGTTTATGTATTGCAAACATCACAAATCTCAAAGCTACGCGAGCACTAAGCGAGTAGAAGCGATACGGAAGCGAGAGCACATGACGACACATCTAACCAACGCTTGCATAAGCGCACAAGGCAACGGCAAGCAAGCGAGCGGAGAAGCAGAGGGAAACAAGCGAGGACAAGCGAGGTAAGCGAGGGGAATACAGGAGAAACAGACAAGAGACGTCGCACATGAAGCAGGGACAAGAGAGAAGAAGATATCTTGAAAGGATCATGACATAGCCTGGCCAAGTGAGACAACTCCTTAGCCAGATCCCATGTGTCCCCAAGCAGTCCATAGGCCTGCCATCTGACCCTTCAGTACCATTTGCCATTCTGGACCTTTCAATCAGGCAGTTTGTCCACATGAAACACCTCCCCCTCCTGAGCGACCACGGGAGTTAGTGGAGTGAAAGTGCGCTTAAAGCAAGGGTATCCGGTTACAGGAGAGAGTAAGTAGACGTGAAACATGTCGTGAGTCCTCACAGTTTCAGGGAGCTTGAGCTGATAAGCATGATAGCTTATGTGCTCCTTGCCAACAAAGGAGCTGTAGGGCTTATGGTTCAGCTTTGCATCGGGTCATTGTGGAGTGATGTGGGTGCTCAGTACCCAAACCTTAGCACCAGGTGAGGACTCGGGTGGTGCAAATCCTTGTGTAGCACAATTGTAGCGTTTCTGTGTTCATTGCGACATGGCTCTGATGCCCTCTATTGTCTCGTGAAGCTCAGCAGCCCTGTCATCAGTAACTGGAATCCCTGTGGGTCCCAAGCAAATCCACTCAGTCCGTTTGCATGCAATTGATGAAGGAGTGAAGATATGCCTCAACCCTCTCATTTTTGATCTCTGTTTGACCGATAGACCGTGGCTAATATGCCGGTGAGGATGAGGGATGGATCTGCAGAGACTTGTACAGGGCCTTCAAGGGTTTAGCATTGTATGTGGATCCCCTGTTAGACACAGCGTGCTCCGGAGTGCCATGAAGATCCCCTTCCAGGGAATCAAGTGCAGAAGCTTGGAGAACTTGTCCACCATAACCAGAGTGCTATCATGCCTCTGCCCTTTTGTCTGTGGACAATAAAATCACAGGAGATCCCCATGTCCTGGCCTACACTTCTTTGGCAGATTGAACAAAACTTCACGCAGTGATTGACCTGAAACCTCATAGCCGGTCAGTTGTATCGTCGTAATATCAGCTCAAGGGTTCTGGCGTGTCCCTGATGTCCTGTGACTAGTATGTCATGGAAATGAGATAGCAACTCCTGTTTGAGCTTCATGTTAATTAGGAACATCAACCCTGCCTTGGTGGAGCAGTAGACTGTCATCTGTTGTGTAGTCCTTCAACTAGGCTGGAACAGTACTGGGCAGAGAGTCAAGATCAAAGATCACAAGCTCAAGACTAGGGTCAAATGCATCCTTGATCTGGTCCATCATAAAAGTGGAGAATTTAGGGGTATATTCTGGAAACAGAGGGTCTGGGAGCATCACCTGAGGCTCCGGTGGACACGCCTGGAGGCAGCAGAAGGTATCCAATAGGCTATGGAAGACAGGAAGAACCAGGCAGTCACATGACCCCCCTACTACAGGTGCCCCCCTTAAAACCACCCGGCTGCCCTCAGTCGGGAAGGAACAGCCTACATAAGTGACAACTGTAAAGAACTAGAACAGTCATAACCGAGGGCAGAAAGAAGAGACAGTAACACTGAGAAAGTAAGAGAGAGCATGAAAGAAAAAGAAATAAGAAAAGAAGAGGAATGAAAAAAAATTAAAAAGTTAAAAAATCATCGTCGGACTGCCCGAGCCCGCTCAGCTAAGTCAAACCAGCCATGGACAAAGTCCACTAGGGGCTCCATCCCGGCCGAGTAAGCCATCTTGCTGTAGCAACCAAGACCCGCAGGGAACAGAAGCTTGGCCAGATAGTCCAGCGCGCCTGGAAAGTCCTTTTCTACCTTGTAAACATCCACTGCTGCCCGTTGTGCCGAGTAACCGGGCTGGGCACACCGAGCGTGCCGACCCTGAGCCACGACATAGGCCATGTCGGGGTCGATGTCCAACCCTCGGACCCAAAAATCGTCCGGTTTACGAGTGCCGTGAGGTGGGAATGCAGGAGATGGGACACGAGGGGGAGGGCTTGGAGGCGGACTGGGGCTACGGGGGCTAGGCAGGCCATAATCCGCCGCGTTGGCAGGCCCATTGGCAGTATAGATGAGGCCCGGGACGTTGCGCATCGACTCTCGAAGTCCCGGGGGGGTAGCGGAACATTTCGGGACGTAGCATGATGATGGGTGGAGTAGGAATGCATCGGCAAACGCGTCGGAATGGTCAAGGTGAGCTGTGGGGGCTGTCCCGGTTGCTGCGGCGGGCTCGACTAGCTGTCGATGCGTGTTGTAAGCCCGTCCGATGGCTTCAAAAGCACGGCCTCGCTTCTTCTTACGCCCGAGTCCGTTCCAGGCGTTGGAATCCGGGGCGCGTAAACACTCAAGATCGCGCGGAAGGGCCTGCGCACGCGTAAGACGTGCCTTGCGCTCGCGTTTGCTGTTCATAGTCTGCACCCACGCCGATCGGATATGGTTGAGGAGCACCAAGGCGTGAGCGACGGCAAACTCCATGAGTCGTCCGCTCAATTGAACGCGCTGTGAAAGAGCCTCGTACCACTGGAGCTCGAGTAGCAGTCTCTCCTGGCGCTGAACTGCACTCCGCAGTGTCGATTCAAAGGCACGAGCGGCTTGTTGGTCTGCTGCGTCATTGGTGGGCATGATGACGACGGGGACGGACGTGGCGGCGTCGATTCGGGGCAGGTTCCACCACAAGCGGTATTGTTGGATGCGCGACAAGAAGGGGAGTCGAACGGTATACGGCGTAAGGCGAGAGAGCGGGAGATGGGCAAGCTAAAATTAAAGCCGCGCGGGAGGTGGGTGGAGCGGGCAGCGAAGCGTGGACAAGCACGATGGAGGCAGCGACGAGATAGGGACTTATTGAATCCCACAACAAAAGAGACCGTTCGATGCGTAACGGTGCAGGGAGTCGAACAAGGTCTTACTCGTGGCGAACGGACTGGAATTGACCAAGCGAAAAATAAAATGATCGAACCGGCGGTTGGGCGGACAGCCAGACGTTCGAGTCGATCAAGACGGCAACGATGACGTAACGGCTGGACGGATTTAGGAGCAAAAAACGTCGTTCAAAGCGCAAGAGCAGGAGGAGTCGAACGAGGGACGGCGTGAGCAGAACGGACGAAAAATGACAATCGTAGAAATAAAACTTCGAGGCCAATCGATGTGGAGCACCAAGTAAGCAAGATGCTCAGCGGAAATGGCTGCGGCGAAGGAGAGAGTTGACGGTGTTGGCCACAAGAGTAATCGTCAGATGCGCAGTGACAGTAGCTACCAGACGATGTGCTAAGCTCGGCGAACGACGAATATTTGACCAAAGAAAAAAAATGAAAACCAAAGTCTAAAACCGAGGGGCAAGTTGACTAGCCAAACTCGGTAAGTCCACTGCGTGTCGCTTAGTTGACGGTGGGCGGACCCGCAAGGGAATATGTTCGATGCGAAACAGAAAGAGCTTTCAAACGAGGTATTAAAGAGCCCAAATGACGCGGTTTTGATGTGGGGGATACGCGACGACCAAAGTGGGGGATGCAGAGGGAAGAGGATGTTGTGAGTCGATCAAACCTTAACAAAATTAGGCGTGCAGGGGTGCATTTGATTCGTGCAGAGTAGGAGAGTGTCGTGGAAGAATAATTGAGGCGGTTACGCGCGTGTGTGCGCCGGGAAATTGAGTAGACGGGTGGGTGCCACTAGAGGTGGCTGTGCGCGGTCTAAAAACCGCAGTCGGGACGCGTAATGTACGTCGGAACGCGCAAAAAAAGCGCAAGAATGTAGTCAAAGCGGGCAGAGGGCACGCGGGCAATCGGATCCACACTCGTCACCACGGTGGACACGCCTGGAGGCAGCAGAAGGTATCCGATAGGCTATGGAAGACAGGGAGAACCAGGCAGTCACATGACCCCCCTACTACACCGGCCCCCCCTTTTGGTGATCCTGTACACTGTGCCAGAGCGCCTGGTCTTCCAGACTATTTCCTAGGTCTAGAAGCAATAGCAAATTTGTAGGAAGTGTCGTGATCCTCAGATCAAGACATCTGGTGCCTCTTGCCCCTCCTGCATCTCACTTGTCGCTCTGTGCCCTGCTGCCAGTTTCTGTTGTCATGTGTCCATGTTTTCGCTTAGCCTCGCTTGTTTTCTCTTCTTCTTCTCTTGCTTGCTTACTGTCACCTCTTGCGCCTGTGCAAGCGGCACTTAGATGTCCATATGTCTTGTCCTGCTTCTTGCTCACTTGTACTCGCTTAAGTGCTCGTGTAGTCCGTTGATTTGTAATGTGCTCAATATATATACAGTGTGAATTGTTCTGCTTAACCCCAAGAACAATTCACCTTGTCTTTCCCCTGTTCTACACTGCACAGAGTGTTAGTTTCTTTCCAGTACTTCAGGTTCATACAATCCGTGAGCACAGTTACAGGTTATTCAGGGTCTTCCAGGAATATGTGCCAGCGTTCAAACAATTGTACAATAGCTAAAAGCTGTCCGTCATGGGTGTCATAGTTCAACTCAGCAGGAGAGAAGCTGGAAGACAAGAAGCAATAGAATGCAAGCGGCCATCCGATTGCCGTTCGGAGAGCACATCGCCAAGAGCAGTTCCAGAAGTGTCACTCTCCAGCATGTAGGGTTGGGATTCATAAGGTTGAGGGAGCACAGGCTCCTCGCAAATCTCAGCCTTGAATGCCTCAAACGCTGGTTGGTGAGTGTCTTTCCAGACCCAGGGTTGTTTTTTTTTTATGAATCAATTTATTTATAGTCGCCACGGGGCATAGCCCTATGGCATGACTTACAGGACAAACAGATCCAAATTCAAATTACAAATGAGGGAACAAAGGAACCAGGGACGGAATGATGAATGATGAGGGAGTACACCACAGCCTTATGAAATCAGCACATTTTCTCAGGGACTACTATCTAAGCGGTGACCAATCATTACACAAGAGTCCAAATCTGGAACGGATCCTTAACTGGGGTGGGTACCTGGGTGCTGTGCAAGGGATTTACGTAAGTCATGCCAGATGTCGGCGGTCCGTTCCCCCAGAAGGGTTTGTGCGTGATGCACCCTGATCTGATTAGATCAGAAGACCATGTGACCTGCTGATTTGTCAAGTTCGGGTTGCCCAGGCCCTTCCAAGACGTAAGCAGAGGCCGGAAACCAAAAGTCAGGACCCACCCGGGGGTGGAACCCATGACCTGCCTGACCTGAAAGGCCAGCAAGGGAAACCGCGACCACAACCGTTGAGCCACCCGGGCCCCAGACCCAGGGTTGATCCCTATGCGTCAAGTTATGTAGGGGCCAGGCAATAGAGCTGAACTAGTTGATGCAGCACTAATTGAAGCTGACAAATTCTCATAATTGTTGTACCTGTTATGTTGTTATGATCCATGATCAAGATATCCATGTGTCTCTTCCCCCTTCTGCATGTGCCGTGCCTTGTAGCCTGTTTGGTTGTATTTCCTCGCTTATGCTGCTTATTCTGCTCTGTTTCTACGCTCGCCTGCTTGCCGTCGCCTTGTGCGCTTGTGCAAGCGTCGCTCAGCTGTGTCCACATGAGCTCTCGCTTCTTGCTCGCTTGTACTCACTTAGTGCTCGCTCAGCTCTTTGATTTGTAATACCTGCAATATGTAAACCTTGTGAACCGTTCTGGTTAACCCCAAGAACAGTTCACCTTGTTGTTTCCCCATCCTTCACCGTGTTGAGCAACCTCCAAGGCATTTAGAGTTGTCAAGCACTCCTATCTGCAACTCTGAATGTCTTAGAGAATTACACTGTACTGTGTAGAGTGGGGAGAGGATGAGGTGAATTGTTCTTGGGGTCAACCAGAACGATTTACAGTGTTCATGTATTGCAGGGAACAACTAAAGGCCAGCTAAGCGAGAGACAGGCTCAAAGGACAATAGACATCTAGGCATAGCTTGTACAAGCGTACTAAGCAACAGTAAACAAGCGGGACGGAACATGAAGCAGACAGACGAGAACTAAGCGACATAAGCAAGAGGGGAGCCTAGCAACAAGGCAGACAAGTGGGAAGACATGGCACATGAGTGAGGGGCAAGAAGGAAACAATGTCATGATTTGAGGATCATGACATGTTTTTTGGCTCAGCCTGTTGATGGATGGCTGAATAAAAATGGCAGATCACAAGCATCATGTGACTTAGCCTGGTGTGTGGTAGCAATCACTCTCATTTGTGGTGAGTCACATTGTTTTTTCTACTGGCTGATCCCACATTGCTCTCAGTTATCATGATACTTTCCCAAATGTTGCATCTCCCTGGCGCAAAATCCTCCATTGTTTGTCTGCACAAAAAACCTGGGATACGGAACACAGGCTGCACACCATGAAAGGCACCAGTAACAGTCTGGCTCCTTATTTACTGATGATGTTATGTGGGAGCAAACACTGATTGCCTGTCCCACAGCAGGGAGCCCGTGCCTAACAGCTATTCCCCTTTTGGTCATGATTCTTGATCAAGATATCCTTGCCTCTCTTGTCCTCTTGAATGTGCCATGTCTTGATGTCTACTTCCCTTTGCTCCTTTCGCTTATGTTGCTCAGTTCTCGCTTGCTTCCTATGTTTCTCCGTTTGCCTGCTTGTCACCACCTTGTGCACTTATGCAAGCGTTGCTTGAATGTGTCTCCATGTGTTCTCGCTTGCCGCTTGCTTGTACTCGCTCAGTGCTCATGTAGTTGTCTGATTTGTCACCTCTGCATCGTATAAATCTTCTGGACCGTTCTGGTTAACCCCAAGAATGATTCACCTCATCTTTTCCCCAATGCTCACTGTGCATAAGACATTTCAAGTTGTGTCATGACTTGACACACTTCCAAAATATTTTATTTTATTTTATTACATTTTCTTCAGACACATACCTTTTATAGAACATTTGTAAGGATGTGTCATCTCTTTGTCATCGGGGTTCATTAGTCAGAAGTCACGTGATCACAGAAATGTTCTAGAAGTCTTTGTCATCTTGTATTTCACATCTCGTATCAAATACCTGTATGACTCGGTTCGCTTCTCAATTTGTTCACGTAGTGTCAGAGTCCTCAAAGATGTGATAGGTGATGAGCAAAGGGTATGAGGACGAGATGCCTCAGTGACCAAGGGATGTAAGAGAGAACTGTATTGACGAGGAGGTCAAGTTCTTGGTCTGTAACCTCGAACTTGCCCTTGGTTATATACTACAGGGAACACAGCCTTGTATCTACGTGTACAAAGCACAAGTCATAACTAATTTGATATCAGATGTGAAATGAGACGCATTAGTCAGACTTCTGGAACATTCTGTGATCACGTGACATGTGACTAAGGAACCCTGATGACAAATATTAGATAAGAGATGACACATCCATATAACTGTTCCATAAAAGGTATGTGTCTAAATAAAATACAGGAAATCAAGATAATGTTCTGGGAAGCGTGTCAAGTCATGACACTACCCCCCGTCTAGACCCGATGGTCCCTCACGGCTTTTGGATTGGCTTGGTGGAATTCTCGTAATGTTTCGAGTGAATTTTCCAGGTGCTTGTAAGGTTCCCACGTAAGTTCTTCAGGTCCATATCCTTTCCAACGGATGAGGTATTTAATGAAAGGTTTTCTCTTTTTTTTGTCTTTGTGTTTTTTGTTTTTATCAAAATCCTTAGAGTCCAAAATTTTGTCCAGTTCATATTCTTCTTCTCCATCGGGAGTGACAACCGGTGGCAATGGTATGGGATCACGTTCATAAGGGTCTTTTTCTTTGAGGAAGAGTTTGGAAATGTGGAACACTGGATGAACCTTCATGGTATGAGGAAGCTCTAATTTGAAGGCATGTGATCCAATCTTCTCAACTATTTTAAAAGGCCCTAAGCGTTTAGCAGCTAATTTTTTGGAAGGTCGATCGGTGCGTATATCCTGGCTATTAACAAAGACTTTATCTCCCAAGTTCATTTTGGCGGGCGCACGGTGTTTGCGGTCATAGTACTCCTTGATTTTCTGATTGGAAGTCTCTAATGCCGCGCGAAGTTCATCGTAACCTTCTTTCAGCCAGTCAGCCCTTTCATCTGCAGCTGGCACTTCCTTGGTGTCTGTATCACCAACTGCAAATTGTGGGTGAAACCCGTAACATGCAAAGAAAGGTGTTTTGCCAGTAGACGCTTGTATGCCATTATTATATGCAAATTCGGCCATAGGTAATAGGGCTGCCCAATCGTCTTGCCTGTGTGAAATGTAGTGTCGTAAGTATCCCTCTACCACTTGATTGGCTCTTTCTGATTGTCCATCAGTTTGAGGACGGTAGGCAGTGGAGAAGGATGGTTTGATATCCAGGCGTTTGTACAGTCGTCGTAGGAACTTGGAATTGAAATTAGGACCCCGATCAGATATTGTTTTCTTGGGAAGTCCGTGGAGTTTCCAGACATATGTAACGAATAAATTTGCGACGTCGATTGCAGAGGCGTTGGATGTAGTAGGGATAAAATGTACCATTTTAGATAATCGGTCTACTACTGTTAGGATCGCGTCAAACCCTTCCGATACTGGTAGTTGCACAATCAGGTCATAGGTGATTTCCTCCCAAGGTCTAAGTGGAAGTTCGATAGGGTTCAATAATCCAGGAGGGATTTGATTGCTATGTTTATTCCGGATACAAGATTCGCAATGGCTGACGTATTCGTTAACCGACTTCTTCATAGATGACCAGGTATATTTCCTTGTGACCAATTCATACGTTCTAAATTGTCCTGGATGGCCTGCAGCAACATTGTCATGGCGACTTTCTAGGATGAGTTTGCGTAGTTCCTTGTCATTTGGGACATAGATCTTGCCCTTAAATCGTAGAAACCCATCGTCCCATTCCCAATCTTTGACTTTTTTGTTATCTCGTAGGGCAGTTATGACTTTAGATAGCCGAGGATCTTCTAGTATTCCATCCTTGATCTGTTGATCGAGATCGTGATCTGGTGTTATTGCTGCAATGAAAAGTTCTGGTGGCAGCAAAACGGAGTTTTCACCCCCCCCTTCAGGGCGGTGTTCCTCCTTTCGGGATAAAATATCGGCTCTCTTATTTTGAGCGCCCGGTCTATACAGGATCTGGAAGTTAAAGTCCGCCAGGAAGTTTGCCCATCGTGCCAAACGTCCGCGAAGTTCCTTCGTGGTTTGGAAGTACCCCAAGTTTTTGTGATCCGATAAAACTTGTATGGGTAATTCGGTTCCTTCCAGTAGGTGTCGCCACTCCTTAAAGCATTTGATGACCGCTAATAACTCTTTGTTATAAATGTCGTAATTTCTTTCAGCTGGTGACGAAGATTTTGATAAAAATGCGATAGGGTGCATTTTTCCGTCATCAGCAATTTGAGAAAGTACCCCTCCTACCGCATAATCAGACGCATCCGTTTATAGATAAAACTGTTTTGCTGGATCGGGTTGTATCAGTAACGGGGCTGATTTAAGGGCCTGTTTAAGAGATTCGTAGGCTTCTTGGGCGTTCTTATCCCAGTTCCAAGCAGTATCTTTGCGAAGTAAGTTGAATAGAGCGCGAGCTTTGCCAGAGTAATTGGGTATAAATTTGCGGTAGAAGTTTACAAAACCCAGGAACTCTTGTAGTGACTTGACGTTGTGAGGAATTTTCCAGTCTACCGCTTTTGTGACTTTTTCCTGGTCTACGCGGACACCTTCTGGTGAGACAATAAGGCCCAAGTAGTCGATTTCGGTGACATCAAAGAAGCATTTCTCCAAGTTGCAATACAGGTTGTGCTTCTTCAAGCGAGATAATACTTCTTTAACGTGCTTGGGGTGGTCCTTTGGGTCTTTAGAGAAGATTAGGATGTCGTCAAGATACACAATGACGTATACGTCCAAAATATCTCGTAAGATGTCGTTCATAAAGTGTTGGAATGTTGCGGGCGCGTTTGTCAAACCAAAGGGCATGACCAAGTACTCGAATAAGCCGTATTTTGTCTTAAAAGCCGTTTTCCACTCGTCTCCTTCGCGGATGCGCACAAGGTTATATCCCCACTTAAGATCCAATTTAGTGAAGATTTTAGCGCCGCGCAATTTTTCTATAAGGTCGTTTGTACGGGGGAGCGGATAGACATTTTTTACGGTCATATCGTTTAACCTCCTATAGTCCATGCACATCCGGAGTTTCCCGTTTTTCTTTTTCACAAAGATAACAGGTGAAGCCATAGGTGATTTCGAAGGACGGATAAGTCCGTGTTCCAACTGCCGTTGAATGGTAGACCTCATTTCTTCATCCTCTTTAACCCCCACACTGTAAATAGGACCATGTCTTGGTCGTGCGTCCGATTTCAGGTCGATTTGGATATCATAGGGTCGATGAGGTGGAAGGGGACTCGTTTCTTCTTCTGCAAAGACCTTAGAAAAGTCTCGATAGTTAGACGGCAGCTCTGTGGTAGCAGCCAATTCGATTTCCGGGGTATGGCCAGAGAGTATCGTATGCGCCGTGTGGAGGCAGTTTTTGGCGCAAAATTCGGAATTGAAGGATACGCTTTTGTCTTTGAAGTTGATAGATGGGTTATGGATACTTAGCCAGGACATACCCAGCACTAAGTCATGTTTACCGACATCTACGACGTAGGCACTCAATACTTCGTTTTGGCCAAAGATTTCTAAGTTTAGGGCACAGTATTCCGTGACTTGCCCGGAAGCAATATCGCGTCCATCGATGACGCGGAGTTTTCTTGGTGTTTTTAGTTTTTTTGTTGGTATTCTGAATTCGTTTACCAGGCGACGATTTATAAAAGTAGAAGTAGCACCTGAGTCTAGCATGGCCCAGCCGTGGAATCCTTTCATGGTATAAGTGGTTTTTTTGTCAGGAGTCGTTTCGAGTGGGTGCGCACGGAAGTAGAGTAAGAGTTGTGATATATTTCCTATACTCATACATTCCAGATCTTCTATATTATTGTTATTGTGCGCTTCCACCTTATTCAAGATTTCGCCCAAAACAGACCTCCTGGTTCTGTTTAGGCGTCGTCTTTTTCCGACTCCTCACTTTCCGATTCCACCTTTTCTACTGATGCTTCATATCCGGACATAGGTCTGCTGGGGCAATCCTTTGCCATGTGTCCTTTGCCTTGACACCTGTTGCAGATCATCACTGACTTCCCTTTTCCTGCGCTGTCCACGTCCATTGGTCCAGGACCTTTAGGGTCACTCGGCGTACTTGGTGCTGGCCGAGTGTCCTTTTTCAAAGAGTCAAAAGTCATTTTTACTTCGCTATCTTGACCATCCCATTTGACCCAGGGGGCATTGAAACCTTTAGCATTCTTAGCGATTTTGGTAACCTTGCCGCGAGTCGCGCGACCATCGGTTCCAATTGTAAAGACGCGGTCACCCTTGGACAAGAGTGCTTTGGTAGTCGTTGCCTGGGTGGTGGTGGTAGTGGTAGTGCGAGCAGTAGTTGTAGAGGCAGGTGAGGAAGTATGTTTTGGTTTTTCGATTTTAGCGAACTGCTGAATGTGTTTGTCAATGAGCAGAGCTCGCTCAGCGACTTCATTGAAGGAAGTAGTGCCCGCCAGGTCAAAGCTTTGTGCAAGCATGCTATGTTTGACCTCCATAGACAGGTGGTCATAGAACATGTCACGTAAGGTTATGTCATTATATCCTAGATAAGCCGACAGTCTCTGGAACTCTGTGAGGTAGTCCTGGACCGTACCCTTTTGGCGTAACTTCTTAAGTTCTTGTCGGTGGTCATCTCCTTCATTGAGTTGACCGTAGCAAGCATTCATTTCACGCCAAAATAGGGTAGTATCATGTAGCCACAGTACTACCTGGTTGCCCAACATGTCGACTTCAAGATATGACTGAACCCATTGACGGGCTGACCCGGAAAGATAAGATATAATAAATGCGATTTTGGCGTCCTCTCCATGGTTGGGCATATTCGTGTCCATGAAGAGGCGGCAGGATGTCATGAATTTTCTAAGTTCCTCGCGTTTGGAACCGTCGAATTTGTCAGGCTTAGCCATCTTGACTTGCCCAACCCGGCCAGCTGGAGGTTGAGGGGGCGGCTGTTGTTGTCCGCCTTGTTGTCCTCCTCCTTGCTGACCCCCTTGTGGTTGTCCTCCTCCTTGCGGTTGAGGAAGGTTCTGATTGGTGATTACTGTGTTTACGAGGGCTTCAATGCCCACAACGCGATTAAATGTGTTTGTTACGTTGACTCCGGCTAGGTCGAGTTGTTCATCGAAATGAGTTCGGTCATTCGTCATTTGGGTTTCTAAGTCTTGTATTTCAGTTCGAGCCACAGCCAAATTGCCTCTAATATCATCTACAGCTAGTACAACATTTGTCATGGCATTACATAGCCATGTGATTTGCTCCCCCATTGTCATGTCTCCGAAATTGGGAGGGGGTGGAGCCGCCATCGTCTTCTCTTTTCCTTTTTAAAGTATTAAAGTATGAAGGGACTTCAACTTCTTTTTCCTCGTAAGCCGGTGGCTCCTCTTTGTATAAGTGTTCCCACTTTTGATACCACAATAGCCTTGCTAAATTGGACGCTCTCTTCTTGTAGAGACTTGTGAACGTGTTTGGTATATCAATCAAATATAGAACGATATTTCCGTTTGGTTTTATCGTCCAACCAATATGGGGTAGGATTGCAGGTTCAAGTTGAGAGGTTTCCGGTGTGGGGTACCTAAGAGCGGGTAACGGTCTTGATCGAGGTAGAGGAGCGACGGCCAGAGGTTCAGCGCGAACGTTTAAGGGAGGTAACACTAAAAGATAATTGATAATGGCTAGTGCGTAGGAATTGGATAACGAACTGTTTTTTTTTTTTTTTTTTTTTTTTTTAGAGGCGGCTGCGATATTCGTAGAAGATTTCTCGAATATAATATGCGTCCGGTTTAGGACAATAGGGACACTTGATAGTATTGGATCCGTCGTTGGCCCTAAGGCAAATATTGCAACTGGGAGATCCGGGAGGTGTGACGTAGCACTGTTGTGCCCGGTTGCGCAGTTGTTGGGGTTTGACGGGGATGTATTGGATAGTTGATTCGCAAGGTCCACCTTTACGAACTTCTTGTGCGGAGTAGGTTTTCCAGCAACGTACGTCTGGATGGAACCAGTTGCAATAGCAACAGCGTTGGTATTCCTGTAGAGCCAGGATAAATCGTGTGTTCACCCTAAAGGGTTACTCGATCAATAGTTAACCGTTCTTAAACGCTAAACCCTTGCGTCTACAACTAGCGTTGGATAGTAACTGCCGGCTTATAGCAATAAGCGTCCGGTGTAATCTCTACAAGCGGTTGTTTCTGCTGACTAAGGTCGCTTAAACGGGGGATATGATTCCCTGATGTGGTGAAGATTACACTACAAAGGGGCGGTACTCCCTGGTTACTGATAGCAGGTCCACGCTTTTGATTATTACGTGGGTCACCCTGGATCTATCGTTTCACCAGACCAGCGCTTGTCCTAAGTAGGTTCTCAACAAAGTTATGGGTAGGTAGGAAAATGCAATGCAGGCGGGGAGTTTGACAGCGAGGAGAGCTGCCGCGACGACCCGAACAAGAACTTGACCTAATGTCAGAGTCCTCAAAGATGTGATAGGTGATGAGCAAAGGGTATGAGGACGAGATGCCTCAGTGACCAAGGGATGTA
>WSTH01000314.1:0-28455 GCA_019616345.1 Ceratobasidium sp. 395
GTTATCACGCGTGATAACCCACCCTGCCATGATAACTCCCTATAGGTACTAATTGCGCGAAAAAGAACTTTCCGACATCCTTCCCCGCATCTCTACCTTCCTTCCCCGCATTTACATCGCCTTCCTCTCATGTCTATTTCCCACTCCGCAATTAGAGTTCTTTCCCCACATCCCGCGTCCCCCCTCTTGTGTTATTCGATTAACATTCTGATAGAAGGCTTATCCTACTCCCTTACTAGATGACAAAAGGGATCCATACTGTCGTTTGCACCTGCCTATACTCGGTTTTCCTTTCTTGGTCATCCCAACCAAGCCTTAAATGTCGTGTGAACATCATAAGCTGTGGGCGAAGCTCTATCTTAGCTCACAATCTAGTGTTTTGTCTAGTAAGCATATGGCGGCTTTACTTCCCCACAATACATGCATGCTACTGGGCCACCGGTTAACCGATGATCAAGTTTGTCCCTAGTATATGCTTTAAGCAATAGGCGTAAGCCCCCGCTTCGACCACTCTTGCCGACCCCGGCAAAATTACACCCGAGCAAAGCGCGCGGTGAGAGGAAAGTAGATACTAGACTCGACTTGATTGTACCAGAGGCACGAACGCACCCCAAATAGGGGCTTAGGGATTAAGCTAGAAGAGCCGGCCCGGGCTCTACAACAGATGCGTCTTAGACAACTTGGCCTATATCATGTTGACTGGCCTACCAATATTATATACGCCGCCTCGACTCCCTAACTCATATTGCACCGTTAACTTCAAGCCGCCGATACTTGCTAACCAAAACGAGGGATGAATCCAAGTGACTCCAGTCGGACTTGAACGCACTTTGGAGCTCAAACTTACAATTCACCCACAGGGGTATAGACGCGGGGCAAAGCAAGTGGATCCCACTGTAAGTTCCCCATAGCACCTAGTCCAACCGCTTATGACCCCCTACATGATCCTATAGGCGACATTGGCTCAAAAAGGCCTACGCTCGGAGAATTCTTATGATGTTATAGTACAAAGCGCACAAAGGGCCACGCAGGAGCTATTTGGTTTTGGTTGTCAGTAAGCAGCTCAAGCCCGTTTTTGCGATGGTATGAGTGCGAAACCATACAGCATGCCTCGTCAATTATGTCTGCCTAGTATCTGCAGCTTTAGAATACACCTTGATAGTATAAATCAATTCACGACAAAACGTTGACAACAAATAGTCTGTCTATGAACTTTGTGGACCCAGCGACTTTAACTAAATTTAGTGTCATGTTTTTCAGTCGTACGCCGATCCGCATATAGATTTCAGCCATAATCAACGGGATCTCGCGTGACTTGTATAGATTTTCACACGATATATGCGTCACGATCGGCTTTGCTTTGTGGGACATTTTTGTTTGGGGTTGTTTCGTGGTTTGTGATTAGGGGTCACAGAAGTGTGCGACCGCATTCACAGGCCTTGTTAGCACAATTCAACCATGTTTTTATTCTCAGAAAGCACCCACAAGGACCATGAATATGGTAAGTCTAATCGGGAATACAAAATACAACGACAAGGTCAAAACGGCGTAATTATGCGAAAGCGTGAACGGAAAAGCACGCGTTTTGGAATGACGTACTACAAGAGAAAACACTTAACTAACTAGCTTCTCAAACTCGTATACAAGTAGATATTTAGGCTCCAGTCTTGGTTCTCCGACCACCATAATATTCTCGGCCATCCTCTCCACCCTCGCCTTCGTCAATCCGGCTCCATGCATTAGCCTTGCGAGCCACTCATAGGTCCTGGGCACGTCCATGCTGGTTTCGTCTGCTGAGTCTACTGCAATAAGGAACCCTTGTTCGAATGATTTCGCCGTGCATATACGCCCATTATATGCGGCGTTAAATAACTGCTGCATCGCCAAGACTGATTCGCTTCCACCGTCGAAGGCTGCGGCAATGCACTTTCCTACAAACGCGGCGCGATCGCCCTCGAGCATCTTCTGGAATATGTCGATCGCTTGTCCAATATCTCCGGCGCTCAAGTATGTCTGAAAGAATGTCAATGAGCGTAACAAGAATCCAAAGTCAAGGAACGGATGTACCTGGATGCACTCTTCTGCTAGTCCCGCTGCAGGAACGTTAGATACCGCAATCCAGAAAGCAAATTCAGGTTCTCACCGTCTTCGAGCCGTTCAGACGGATCATGTTGTGCCAGATTGTTACGCTCCCAGCTCTCGTCGGATGTAGATAGCTCAGAGCGGGCCGGGTCCTTGTGAGATTGCTGACCAGAGAATAGAGAATCGTGAGCTTGAGGGCTCCTTTCAGCTGCGACCGCTGTCGCCGTCACTTCCGCTTCTGCCTTGAACCTTGCCTCCTCTTCAGCTGTTGCCGTTGCCTCTTCCTGCTCCTTCGCAACACGTTCCTTTTCTTCTCGTGCAAGACGTTCCAGTTCCTCCTTTTCCCTTGCCTCGCGCTCAGCTCGCTCGCGCGCTTCCCTCTCGACTTCCTCTTTCTCCTCTTTCTCCCGGCGCTCCCTTTCCTCCCGTTCCTTTGCCTCGAGTATCGCCTTATCGAACTCCTGCATGAGTAGATCCTTAGGATGAACCCACACTTCTCCGCGCACGACGATCTTCGCCGCCATCTTCTTCACCTGGATCCGCTTAACTCCGGCCGCGCGCATCAGCCGCGCGAGCCACTCGTAGGCCTTCGGTACACCGGTGCTGATATCATTGGACATCTCGACTACGGGGAACAGCCCGCGTTCGAAAGCCTCGGCCGAGCACACGCATCGCTCACGAGCGGTAGTAAACAGGTTCTCGACCAGTGCGACCAGTTTGTCGTCTCCGTCAAGGGCCGCCACGGCCATTGCGTCTACAAAAATATAGCGGTACTCGATAGGCAGCGTTTCGAGTGTGACGATAGTTTCTTCAAGATTCTCCGTATCAAGGTACGCCTGGATATATCTATTAGTCTCCCATACCAGAATCGCCCGTATTAAAGTGCGCACCTTTACAACTTTTTTGACTTTTTCCCTCGCTTTTGCATCGGACATCAAAACTGGAGCCGCGGCCGACCTAGATACCCCTCCGTCCTTGTCCTTCTTCACCTCTGTTTCCGTGGGCTTTACCCTCGGTGATAGGTTCAGCTGCTCGCGCGTGCCTTCACCTTCGAGAGGTAGTGACCCGTCCGGTCCAGGATCTACACTATTGCGATTCCTCGCACCTCCGCGCCCGTCGGCTTGAGGCGGACTGTCCGCCCCAGTCGCATCAGGTACTGCGAACATAGCTATGCTCGAATTGGCCCGAGGTCGGGTTGTGTAACACGGCTTGGAATCCTCCTGGTCGAGCGCGCGCGTTAAGCCAAACAATAAACCGGCGGATTTCGAGAGCTCGCCAAGTTGGAAAAGATGGCCCTGTTGTTTGATTCTTTCCTTCCCTCGTTCTCGACGCTCCGTATCCTCGACACCTTTCTCTTTAGCCTCCCGTCCCTGTCGTTCATTGTCTTTCCGTTTCTCGCACTCCTGCTTCGCCCTTGGTGAATCCTCTCTCCCCCCATCAAGCACGTACATCGCAGCAAGAGTAGTGCTAAGTTGATCATCTGTGGCAGATGACGAGGTACTTGTGGTAGACGGGGTTCGCAGATCCATAGAGATTGATGCGGGCGAAGAGGTAGACGGGCATGAGGTTGTAGGCGAATGGGGCTGATTAGAAGAAAGATGGAGGGGTGGTTGTATTGGAGGGTTATGCATGTGCGGGGGCATATAGGGATATGGATGCGGGTGTGGATGTGGATGTGAGGGGTGAGGATAGTGCTGATTATGGGGATGTATGTTGGGGATGTAGCCTTGTGGCGGGTACTGCAAAACTATAAGTAAAGACCAACACAATCACAAGCAGCTCGTACATAGTATCCTGGTTGGCACCATGGGGGCTGCATGGGGGGTGGATGTTGCGGATGGTATTGTAGGGGATGCAGGGGGTATGGAGGATGTGGAGGATGTGGAGGATGCGGCAAAGGAGGAGCAACGCCCGCAAGCGGCGGGTGCGGGATTTGGGGACTCCTTGGAGACGACACAGCACCACCTCTAACAGATCCTGGACTACGTGGCGCATTGCGCCCAGTAGGGGAGGAAGAAGACCGAGCTTGTCCCAGGCTCTGTGGAGCTGCGGTCGACTGGATAGTCGGAACGCCACCTCCGCCTTGAAAAAGCGCGTGGAGGTTCAGCGTCTTTTTCGGCTTGAGAGTGGAAGTAGAAGAGAACGGGGGAGGTGTTTTTGCTCTAGGGGGCGGTATCTCGGGTAGATCATTTATAATCGAACCGAAGCTAATCATACTGGCTGTAATTATAGCCTATTTTAGAAAGCAGTCCACGAGAGGCACCAGCTGAACTCACTGGGACGATCCCTCACTGTCGCGGAGCGGCAGCCGATGGTGACTGGTTTTACAGAATCTTGTCCTACATAGAGCCTAGGAGGTTTCGAGGGACGGGTGCGATTTCCGGCGGATTTTTTGTTAGCGGGAGGCTGTGCACATGACGAATTGGGTTCAGTGGTCGGCGGTGGAGACTCCTTCGACCGTGCCGAGTTTACGAGTGGCACAGATGGTTTCGACGACTTAGCTCGAGTGACGCGTCTCGTAGAGTTACTCATCTAGAGAAATCTCAGCCATGGGAACATGATACAATTATCTTTCAAAGTACTTACGAGCTTTATTATATTACAGCAATACTGGTTGGTTTGTCGTGGATGGTGTTGTGGCAGCTACGAAGTTATTTGGTACGAGGGTTGGACGTCAAATCGAAGAAGATGATGTACGATAGACGTAATATCCAGAGTGCTTTGCGCTATGTCGAACAGTTGCAGGGAAGTAGTAGCAAATGAGACGAAAGCAAGATACTCAAGCAGGAGTACGGAAACGATATGAATAGATAACTAGGATGTACTCATAGGTGGGATACGCCAGACAGAGAACGTAGATGTGTGAGCGAGATGAAACACAGCAGCTATGGTCGTGGTGACTTGCGGCATGAATCGCTGACCATAAGTGGTTGATCAACAGAAGCTCAGCGTTTATCTTATTACATAATGCCCTGATGGAAGCACGCAAAAATGGAAACTAATCTAACTGTATTCAGTAGGCAACCTTCGCCCCGCCGGCAATTTGCCGACTCCTTGCGTAAGTAGATCCTTGGGTTATGCTTGGGATTCTTTATCAACCAGCTTGTCTACCTGAGCCCCTCTATTCTGGCGGCATCCCACGGGCGTGTCTGCACCAACTACACCAAGCTCGGTAAACACTTTCATACTTGAACTGGCCGGAGATAGACTCGCGTCGCGACGAAAGACACGGTAGAGACGATGTATGTTCGTGTAAACTACCGACTGAAATACATAATCGAGACAATGAGAAGAGTGCATACAAAAGTAACTAGAGCGCATATAGGGGTCGCGAAGAGCCCGGCGCTTGCTTTCTCCAACACGTCGCTCGACCCTGAATTCTTGTTGTTGAACACGCTCGTCGGTCCCAACGACAAACTAGCCGGTTTCGAAAGCTTGCCGGATTGGGAGAGATCGCTAGCTTCGGCCGGTGATTGGCCAGTAGCGCCGCTCACGCCTCCAGCAACGTTCCGACCATTATTCTGTTGGGTATGATATATGCCACTCCGTAATTTGCCAGTACTCCGAATTGTGCTGGAAGAGTCGGCCGTATTATGCTTGGGATGCTCACATACGTTGGTGATTGTTGAAAGCCCAGGTCGGACGGCTGGATCTGCTTCCCAGTGTCGTTGACGAAGGTCGATGATGTCCTGACAACAAAATCAATTTAACAGGCCGAGAACTTATTGAAGGGACATAAAATACGTACCTCTAACATAAGTTTCATACGTGAGTTGATATGGTTTCCCCTCGACATCTCCCGTATCCGCTCAAAGTAGATGTCCATATGTGTGCGCGCCTTGACAGTGTCCAGACTCCGACCTACAACCTTGAGTAATTCGCACAAGCTCTCGATCTTCTCTCCTTCCGGATTGACCACGTTGGACAGCAGCATCTTGACACACTGGTGCATGATACGCTCCGTAAGCATCTGCAGCTTGAACAACTCGCCAATGAACCGGACGACACCGAGACCTTGACGCCTGGCCGTGGCCACGACACAAGAACTGTCGGAGCATAGCACGACTTCATCTTCGACCTGGCTGGTGATCTTGGTAGCCCCGTCATTTCCAGCTTCACTAGCCGCAAGCGCCGCACCGGCTTCCTTAGCAGACCATCCACGTTCAAACTCCTCCTGGCACCGGTTAAGCAGATACTTGCGGAAGAGTAGACCACCCGTGATCGGCTGACCGTCGGCATTCCGGATCATCTCGTCCTGAACGTTGGGCGATACGCGCTCCATCATCTTGCGACACAACCGCGCGTACATCTCGCTAAGCGCCGCCTCATCCTTGGCCTTTTCGAATATAAGCTTGGTTACCTGCATCAACATCAATCCGTTCTTCTCCTGTCCGCCAATCTTGTTCGTCAGGTCGATAATCCTATCCGAGACTGAGTCAAATCCGTCTGCCGTGAGCCTGTTGAGTAACTGCTCGACCGTGCGTGCTCTGAGAGCATAAGCTCCGATATGCCGCGATATAGGCCGAGGGTTTCCAGATATTCCACGGCCACTGCCCTGATCCAGAGGCGCAACCGGCTCGAGAGAAGCGCGGAAACTACCCATCAAGAATCCTCTTTTGGCAAGCGTAGAATCGTTTCCAGCCCCAGATCCGATTGAATCTTGGCGCTGTGGTGAGGTTGTATCGCTCATGTCCATAGAACTGACACGACGTTTGTCCTAGCGAGCACTACTCAGGGGTAGTCGACTGCGGCTTGTTGATCGAATTTGGGACTGGATGCGTCGAGCAGAGGGGAGCAAATAACGTCTTTCCGCGAGCAATTGGTAAACTAGAGTAGCCGGTTTTAGTCCCTTTGCAATCGATTCCAGTCCAGGCTCTCGTGGTGGTTGGCAAGTGGCACACGAGCGCTTGTTCCCCTGAGTGGCTATCCTATTTGTCATCGGTGAAACTAATTGTTTGATCATGTATGGCTCGGCGCTTACTCCCGCCTCTCCGATCACTTCACCGCTATCGAGCACCAGGGGTTATGTAAATGACACCAGCTGATTAGAATCAGATTTACTTGACTGCTCTTCCGCTCACTTTTGCGATAACACGCGCAATAGATTGAGTTTACTTGGTCCTCAAATGACTGATTCTACACCACCGTTCGGTTGCTGGCCAGAATCCGGCCTGTGACGCTCCAGGTCCGGGTCAGGCCCGGTGCCTGACCTGAGGGCTTCCGTGGTCGCTGCGTCCGGCCACGGCTCTAAATGTTATTCCTAGCTCCAGGGTGAATAATTTAGTCAGGAACAAGCTCTTTACCTAGCTCGAAACATTCATAAATAGTCAGCTTGTGCTCAAGATAAAAATCCTGGCGGTTTGTACCCCTGGTGGCAGAATGATGTCGGTGCGCTCTTGTACCGTTAACCAGGCGATCTGACACCTTGAGATGCCCTCGGAGTCGGGGTATCTGACAACCAGTGCTGACGCCCCAGAACTGGACTTGCCATCCAGGTATAATTAGAGCGCTCGCTTTGTCGTGTTCTGGTATCCATTGTAGCCTAAATATAGCTTTGTAGAATAACATATTGTATATAACTAAATAAGAATAAAAATACAAGAGCAATGCGAAAATCAAGCCAGCCGTAGGTGCACTACGGAAAGAGGGATGATATATACATTTGAAAATAGTAGACAATACAGCATGATGACACAAATCAACCTATAGTATATAATCGTTCAGAACTATAATCAGTCGGCCGATAAACAAAGCGCACCTGGCCAACCGATAGTAGTCAACGTAGTTTCTAATGCCGCGAGGTTATAATGCAACTTGATCCTCTAGAGTATGGATGAGACCTGGTGCTAGACACGGAGAAAACACAAACTTAACATATCTCGCACAGATAGACCAAAGGTTGAATTTTTTTTCACCCGGGGTTGTCGGCAACCTCTAACTGAACTAGCCCACCTGGTCGTTGGTCGTAGCACTGACTATCATAAGTATCATCCTAGAAGGTAGGTTCTTTGTCTTGGGCGTCGGTTACAGACGAAGGGAGGAGAGGTGTGATGGGAGGACAAGGAAGTTGAACTTGAAGTTCGAACTTGGTTCGAACATGGACAGGCAGTCATGTGACCTAGGCACGACCGACGGAAGTTGAGCCTTTGGGCTTTCTCGCGTATACGGTACAGCCACTCGCGCCGGGTTTTGAAGCCTCACCCGAGCCGTAAGATGACCCATTATCGGGTACAGATCGTCAGGCTGGAATCCAGCTGAACTGTCTTGCCCGGTGTTACCCTGGCCAAAGTATTGGTCCAGGCACTTCGTCGATGGCCGGAATTTGCGCATATATCATCCATGCGCCGGCATACTTGTCAAACCCGTCAAGCGGGTGGAGAATTGGCACATATCCTAGTCCGTGATTGGCCCGGTGAGCTGGTGGGAATGCCAGGTGTTTTGTCACATGAACATTGAGCTTGCCGCCAGTTCAGGTACAAGTTTGTTGACGGGCACACTAATCAAGCCACTTCAGGCATATGGTTGTGCCGGTGTCAGAGCCCCGGACGGCATTGATTGTAAAGAGATGCTAAGAGGTCTGTTACAGGAACGTGGGGAGTCAAACCCTTGGTCAAATGTATTTCAAATGCTCTGGCCGGAATCAAGCTCTGTTCGTTGCCTAGTCCAAGCGGCTGTATGGGCTGCAACCGGCATCAGCGACCAAACCCAGGGCCCAGGAAAATCCCGCACGGCAGTGTAATTGTGTAGGTTCGATTGTTTAACATGAGTACGTAAGCATACTGATATAGAACGATAGCAGTTCCTCAAGCTGAGGCTTTATCAAACTCTTGGATGAACAGATCTCTAGGGTGTACCTGTAGTTCCTCGTAAGCAGCTATCTTCCTGGATAGCTCTTCCATCTGAGCCCGCTCACTTCCAGCTGCATGCATCAACCGCGCCATCTACTCGTAGATCTTGGGCACATCGATGCGGCGGTAAATAAGTCCGCGGCGAGTATGACAGTATTGCTGCCTCAGCTGAATACAGCTTGGACCATCCCGTTCACGAAAATATAGCGCCGCTCGACGGGCAATTTCCACAACGCCATGATCGCTTCCTCGACATTCTCTATACCCAAATACTCCCACATGTTTTCGTTAGTACCTAATATTGATTCAACTCAAGAAAAATACCATGATGTCTTCCTTAACCTTCTTCTACGCATCAGTCTCAGACATCGGAGCAAGAGCAGTAGCCTTAGGTGTTCCCTCATCCTCGCATTTCTCGCTCTAGATCCCTGTAGGTTTCGTCCCCGGCAACAGACTCAATCGTTTACATACTCCCCTCCCAACAGCTGGAGATCCACCCGGCCCAAGTCTAACACCCAGCCTGTGACTGCTCACACCGTCGCGTAGGTCGGATTAAGGCGGACCGTCCGCGCCGGCCGCATCGATGAGCAGGGCAAACGGTCTTATGTTCGAGCTGGCTCAGGACAGACTCGCGCCATGCGACTTCGGCTCCTTCTTGTTGAATGCGCTCGTTGGACCAAACGACAGACCGGCCGATTTCGAGCTTTTGCCGAACTGTGAGAGATCGCCGGCCTTAGACTGCGGTCGCGCAGCGGTAATGACCGAATACTGGCTGGTTTTCCAGCCTTGGCGAAGGCGGACCATGTCCTAGTTTATAAGGAGAGGCGTTAACAGCACTGTGGCAAGTTATACCACGCATACATGCACATGTAACATGAATCGTATACTGAGATCGATGTTGATCTTTAGGCTATACTTATAATTCTTCATCCTCCCAACCAGCCCTTCAACTTAATTGTCGTCATCACCGGCGCACTTCGGACTTCCCCGACTGACGCACTCGACGCACACGCCGGCATTCTCCCTGTCAAGCTGGAGCTACTTAGGGCATGTCACCGTGCCGCGGTCCGCCTGGCGACTGTCCCGAGTAACCATCCACTGAGGAAGTTGGTGGATAAGGAGGGGCGGAGAGTACCAGCTAAGCACAAATCCCCTCTCCATAAACTCTTTTCTGCGACTGGTGTCAGACCTGACAATTTTGACCCTAACGCTGCGAGTCCAGTTTTGCAAAAAGTGCTGAAGAAGCTCGAAATTGTTATCGAAGAGAGGGAGGAGGCAATTGCAAGTGAGGCGAGGGTGACGGCTGACGTCAAGATATATACGGATGGATCTATGAAAGACGGGGGAGTGGGGGCGGCAGCGGTCCTGATTAGGGAGGGGAAGCCGGACAGAACACTTAAGGTGTATCTGGGGTCGGATGAGGAGCACGAGGTGTACGAGGCAGAGGTGCTGGGATTACAGCTAGGACTCAGATTGTTGGAAACCGAAAGGTCGACAGTTGACGAAGCGGCTATCTTTGCGGATAATCAGGCTGTCTTGAGGACGCTGCAGTCTGGACGGACAAACCTTATATCGTATGCTTTTGCTGACCTAGGGTTGATTCTCGGCAGGGCTTTAGAACGTCATGGGGGGATCAAAGTGGAGGCGAGGTGGATACCAGGTCATGAAGGAGTTGAGGGGAACGAGAAAGCAGATGAGGCGGCCAGGAGCGCGGGAGAAGGAAATGGGAGTCGGGCACAGGATTTACCGGAGAACTTGAGACGGAGGATTGCAACGAACCCTACCGCGGCTAAACGCACCTTCAAACGGCGATTGCTGGAGACGTGGAAGGACGAAATGAGCGACACACCAAGAAGGGAACGGTTAGAGAACATTGACCCAACCTACCCATCGCTCGATTTCTTCAAGCGGGCCTGCAAGCTCCCACGACGGCATTTCGCCGCTCTCGTCCAACTACGCCTCGAACATTTCCCCGTGGCCGCATATCTTAACAGATTCCATCGGGCAGACTCAGCAATGTGCCCGTACTGCGGGATCCGACAGCAGACGGTATTCCACCTACTTATGGGATGCGAGGAGCACGCAGAACACAGGGCCGAGCGAGATAGGGATCTGGGGCCGTTGTCGCGTTCCTTCAGGGCGCTCTTAACGCCAGGCCCGGCCACGATACGCATGTTGAGCTACGTGAGGGACGTCGGGATGTTGTGGCAGTGATGTTGGGGAGAGGGGTAACAAGGTGAATGTGGATTTCCCGCACGATGAGCCAGACGATAACGCACAGAAGCAGTCACAGAGCACCGCTTATGAGCGCCGACACTTAGCCAATACAGGAGAACTCGAGCGAATTTTGTTGCGCTTGGGAGGCGCCTTGGGGCTCTAAAACGGTCGGGGCGGCCGGACCCTGGGGGGGCGTAGGCTCGTCCACGGGGGCATTGCTCGGGGTGAGAAGGTCGGGCGGCGGAGGGGCTGACGAGTGGGGCAGAGTGGCCGTGCTTGACCAACTTTTCTCTTAATGCGCGCGGTGTAAATGTCATACATAGCCCAGCGGGTTGGATTGACAATAAAATGGATACAAAAAAAAAAAAAAAAAAAAAAAAAACTTAATTGTCGTCTATTCTAAATGTAATGGGAATTGTGTTGTATCGAGACCACTCAATGTAAGCTTCTTGACAAATACTGCAGTGGGAACATTCACGCATACAGATATCAGCTGGGTTAGTTTACACTATACACTAATCAATTTCTTCAATAGACTGCTTTTCACGGGCCTCGGGCTGGGACGGGCCGTCCGCACCAACTGCACCAAGCTCGGTAAACGCATTTCTACTCGAACGGGCCTGAGATAGACTCGTGTCGTTCGAATCCGAGTTCTTCTTGTTAAATAAGCTGATTAGGCCAAACGACAGACCGGACGGTTTCGATGTCTTGCCGAACTGGGAAAGATAGCCAGCCTTGGCCGGTGATTGGACATCGCTTACGCTTCCAGCAACGTTCCGTCCAATATACTGTTGGTCGTAATATCTGGTAGTATATAATCCGCCAGCACTATGAATCGTGTTGGAAGAGTTGGCCGCATTACACTTAGGATACTCGTCTATATCGGTGATTGTCGAAGGCTTAGCGACAGCTGAATCCGCTTCCCAGTGCCGTTGACGGAGATTGATGACGTCCTGACATTAAGATCAGTTCAGCAAGTCGAGAACTTATTGAAGAGACATAAAATAGGTACTTTAAGCATAAGTTGCATCCGTGAGTTGATATGGCTCCCCTTCGACATCTCCTCCATCCGCTCAAAGTAGATATCCATATGTATGCGCGCCTTGGCGGTGTCCAGGCTCTGACCGATAATCCGAAACAACTCGCACAAGCTCTCGATCTCCTCTTCTTTCGGGTCGACGGTATTCGACAGCAGCCTCTTGATACACTCGTGCATGATACGCTCAGTAAGCATCTGCACTTTGAACAACTCGCTGAGGAACCGGACAAGACCGAGACCTTGACGTCTGGCCGTGACAGCAGCACAAGACTCGTTGGAACACAGACTGTCGGCCTGGCCAGTGATCTTGGCTGCCTTGTCGTCTCCAGCCTCACTAATCGCAAACGCCACGCTGGCTTCCTTGGTAGGCCACCTAAGTTCGAAATCCTCCTGGCATCGATTGACAAGATGTTTGAGGAGGAGCCGGGGGCCAGCGACCGGCTGGCCCTGTGCGTTCCGAATCGTCTCGTCCTGGACGCTAGGCAATATACGCTCCATCATCTTTCGGCACAGTCGCGCGTACGTCTCGCTAAACGCCGCCCTATCCTTGGCCTGTTCAAGAACAAGCTTGATCACCTGCGCGAGTATTGAGCCATCCTTTTCTTGCTCGCTCTTGTTCGCCCATTCGATAATCCGATCTGAGATGGGATCGAAAGTGTCCGCCGTGAGCTTGTTGAGTAGCGACTTCACGTTTCGCTCCACCAATCGATGAGCCTTGATAACAGAAATGGGGAGTCGGACATCAGCTAGCTCGGTTTGCCATCGTCGACGAAGCTCAATTATATCCTAAGTTATACAAGCAAGGTGTCAGTCCCACTATAGCGAGCTGCACCACGCATATACGCACTTGTAACATGAATTGAATACTGGGGTCGATGTCGCTGATTTTTGTCATATCCAACATCCGCTCAAAATACACATCCATGTGGCTCCGTGATCCAGCCGTATCCAGACTCGGACCAACTGTCCTGAGTAGCTCGTACAGGCCCTCGACCTGTCTCTCCCTGGGATTGGACGTATTTGAGAGTAGCTTTTCGATGCACTCGTGCATAATCCGCTCGGCCAATAACCCCTGCTCAAACGACTCACCCATGAACCGTACTAATCCAAGACTTAGACGCCTATTCCCCGCACCATTAGCCTCGTTCGATAGTTCGTGTCTAAAACTCTGCTGGCATAGGTCTTCCAAGCGTTCGCGAAAAAGTAGTCCGCCTGCTATCGGTTTACCCCCACTATCCCAGATTGTCTCCTCTCGGATATTTAGCGATACCTGATCGACCAGCTTCCGGCATAGTCGCGCATACATCTCGCTGAATGCTGCTCCATTCTTCGCTTTTTCAAAAACGAGTTCGGCCAGATGTATTAGCGTCGAATTACCTTCCTCCGGTTCGCTCTTGTTCACCCGCTGGAGGATATGATCCGAGACCAAGTCGAAATCAGCTGTAGTAAACTTGTTGAGTAGCGACTCGAGATCGTCTTCGTCTAGTACGAGAGTTTCGACTTGATAAAGCGTAAGCTGCTCGCCCTGTTTCGATGTCCGAAGTTCGCTTCCGTCTAAACCTTCGTGCTGATCGGACGTCTCCTTTTGCCCCCTATTAGTTCCGCCAATATCCTTCTGCCTCCTGCCGTGTTCCGTTGGCGTGAATGAGCTGGCCATCGTAGGCGAGCCCAGAATGGTGGGTCCGTCGCGTATAACGGGGGCACTCGCCTCAAACCGAGAGCGATTATCTTCGAGCTGGGAGGGTAGAGCCTGAAAACTACTCGTGGGAAATCCTCTCTTGGCAGGCGGCGTGACGTTCCCGATCTCGAATTCGATCGGCCCTTGGCGCTGGGACGAAGGTGGGCCGCTCGTTCCCTTGGTGTCAACACGACGCCTGCCTTGGCGCGCGCCACCTGGGTAACCAATCGCGCCTTGCTTGCTTGGTTCAAGTCCAATCGTGTCAAGCGGGACGAAAGTGTCCGGTCTCTCCTTGCACACATCCATAAACTGGAGAAGGAAATCCCGATCGTACCTTCAACGTAATATCAGTCAATCGTTTTGTGCTCGATTTTTTCTCGCTACCCACCTAAACTTGCCTGGCCTAGCATTGATATTTAAATCCGGGTTCGGCGCCTTAATCCCCTTCGGATATGGTACAAAACTCAAGTCCTCAATAATCCTTGCCATCGCAGCTGAGCTAAGTTTGGTATTACTCCTCTGATTACTGTGGGAGGTGCTGAGATCAAGTAGGACAGGGGCTGGATGCGTTCCAGGTTCTGTGCCAACCAAGTTCAGCGGTCACCGGAGTAGAAATTACGCAGGCCCATATATCAAAGTAGTCAACCCACCGGAATAAGGCTCCAGATTTATCATGTCGTGGCTCATTTTGAGCCTGGTGGCAACTTTGATGTCAGCGTTGTTCAGTGGCTAAGTTAGTTCTATTACGGCATTACCAACGCCACTCAACGTGTGTATATATGGGCGCTTGGTGACTCGGCGATAAGCACCCATTCCCCGATTTTGTTTTGTGTACGTTTCAGAGCTCGAAACTACACAACAACGCTTGAAGTTCGAAATAGTCACCCGCTCTAGAGTTCAAAGAGTCCCGTTAAGCCACCGCTTTAGGTTTTTATGTTGCAAAACCTAGATACTTGGCCACCTAGGCTAGATGACTTCCATGATCATCTACTCATTGGCACCATGCAAGCCTACCGTAGATTATCCGCTTAACCCCTCACCCTGAAGTTTTCTGGCCGTCAACTACCAGCCACGTCTCCATTCCCGCCCTTTGCGAAAGGTTAGCCCATTGCTAAAAAGACTTTGACTCCGAGTCTAGTCTAATAATGCCATATGTAGTATGTCGTACCGTACTCAACGCAGTCGCAACAGGCTAGGTGGACTAGGCTATGGTGAACCCGAGCGACACAACATACTTCAGCCAGACCTTTCGTCGATCACCGTCTCTGATAGGGTTTTGCAGCTCTCACTCACGGTCGCAACCCTCTCGCCCAAAGTGGAAGAACTAATCAAATGGCATTTAGGTGAAATTGCCAAGACCAGGTTCGAAGATAACGCCTTACAAATTGCTGCCTACGCGAGTGCCTTGGAGAAAGAAAAAGACGGTAGACTACTCGCTCTCATAGTGGATCTCATATTTCGGAACATCAGAACAAAACCTGAGCTGTCGACGGTGCACATCTTCACTCGGCTGTGCCACCTTATCGCACAAGATATCTTACCTACCGTTCAAGATCAGCAAACTCTTGATGCCAACGGGCAACCAGTCTTAGGCTCTAGTCTGGTGTGCATGTACTTGACCGATCGATGCTACAAAGAAATGAAACAAGCTTGGGATGACAGGCAAGCTGCTTTGAACAGGGCTTGGTCTGCTTCTGGAGACAAAGCCGACGAGGCAAGTGCAGCTGCTGAAACAGCGAATCAGATCTGGCTTGCTATGGTTCGTTTCATCCACTCGTTGTACCAGCAGTCTCTCGTAGTGGAAGAACCTGTGCACCGTTGTGTCGAGAGGCTCTTGGCGTTACCTGCGCATAAACATCCAGAAGCGGTGACACTTTATAACGTTCTTCTCGAGCCTAGGGGCTCAAGGATCTACCAAGACCGCGACCGGATGGATAAATATTATATACAAATGCAAGAACTGGCCAGAATCACGGATTTAAGTGAAACCAAAGTTGTTTTTGAGGTGTGCCAAGTCAGATATCTAGTTTCATAAAGTACGCTATTGATGGCCTTTAACTCGTCCGGCCGACAGAGCACCTTGAACGAATGGAACAATCGACCTGATGCGGAGAAAATATTTGCGTTGCGCGCTAAGTTGGAGGAGTACAAAGTAAGGTTTTAATCGCACTTAAATACTGTAACGTTGTTTCGTACTAAGGTGTTGCAAAGTCTAACACAGCAACCGTTGAACGAGCACAGCCGCCCAGAACAATTGAGCTCAGCTCGAACGAGGTTTGAGTTCAGTCCACGCAAAGTAAAATACTTGCGCTAAATACGCTTGTTCACAGCAATCGCATGCAGCTCGTACCAAAGATGCGGACGGCGGAAGTAAGCTGAAGATTACCGCAACTACCGTGGGTTTAATCCATGGCCTGCGTCTAATTGTCCCGCTCTGACGCTCCGTACAGCCCCTTAGCGTCGTTATGGATATATTCAATTCATTCGCAAAGATTAACGACTATACATCCGAATTGCAGGTAGAGTCCAACAATACAGTGGACCCTGTAGCTTATGGTGGCTATTCCGACGTTTACCGAGCTACGCTTCGCAAGGGGACACACGTTGCAGTGAAGTGTATGCGGTCATCTGTAACTGGGGACTATAACGCAGCCAAGGTACGCTGTACCGGACTTCACCTCCTGGTTGCTCTTGCCTAGTGGATTGAGTAGCGCACGGCTCGTGAGCTCGACACCTGGTCTCAACTACGACACCAGAATATTCTCGAGCTCCTTGGAATGGCTATCTTCCGAGGTCAACTTGCCATGGTCTCACTCTGGATGGATCGAGGTAATGTTGTGGCTATGGTCAACAGTGAAACGAATGTGGATAGATTTGGTTTAGTGCGTTCACTTTTTCGGCTCGACTAACATGACATTAACCAAACCTTCTACTTATTTGGTAGAGCACGCAAGTTGTGAGCGCTGTAGTTTTTATTCATAAGCAGGAGATAGTAAGCTTAATGACTCTCAAACGGTCAATCTCACTCCCAAGCCTCGTAGGTACATGGTGACTTGAAAGGGGTAAATAGTAGCGCATATACCTTAGCCTTCTTGTTAAACCGTCACCTATCATAGGCGAACATCTTAGTTGCGACTGACGGGACTCCTAAAATAACAGACTTCGGTCTAGCCGTTATCCGTGATGGAGTGTTCGACTACTCAGCTACCAACGGTGGAGGGGGTACTACACGGTGGATGGTACGCATCAGAAATAATTTCCATGCTGACTCCGGTTGATCCAAGCCAGTTAGGCTCCAGAGCTCTTCAGTGAGCGGGCTACTAGGACCTACCAAAGTGACGTGTACGCGCTAGGCATGGTGAGATATTAAATAGGTCGACCTAGTCTAATTTTGACTAAACACTGGGAACCTACCTCCAGACACTGCTAGTCAGTTTTAGTTCATACGCACTGCACCTCATTCTCTCACTACGCTTCAACAGGAGATATTTACTGGGAAGGAGCCATTTCATAACATCGCGAACGTGCAATTGATCCCAATCCTAGTAGCATGCGAACGAAGGATTCCAGAGCGCCCAGAGTTTCTCTCCCCGGGTTCAATGAAACGCGACACATTTTGGAACATACTTACGAAGTGTTGGATGTTTAAACCAGATCAGCGACCAAAAGTGTCGGAGGTTGAGGTATTGCTCAAGTACCACGGAACAGGCGATTGACGTAGCAATAAGGGACGTATATTACCGATTGGAATGCGGTTGAATCTAAAATGATCTCATATCCTGGTCCGCTAACATGTCAAACGGAGCGAGTCTCAACGACATCCGTAATAAAATAAGTAGAGCTTTATGAGATAGATGCACGTCACAAGAGGCGAGGTAACCCTACTGAAGCTATTCAATAGCTGCATGCTGAATCGAGCACGCGTTAACTGACCAGCGGTAGTATCACACATGGAGGAAACGCCATACCATATTGTTGATCTCCATGAAGATTAAATTTAAGATACAGGGGAGAGCCAATACTGCTTGGTTGTTTTACGTTAGCTAGAGTTAGCGCATTCAGTAGAGAATAACGTAAATATTATCTGTGGGTGTACTCATAGTGACATCAGGACTTGTTGGAGAGTATGCGACGGTCGAGCGGACTAGATAATTTGTAGGATCCTTCACATGTGTTTGGAGGAATGATGAGCTGTGATCTTGGGAGCGGTATGCAACCAGACGCCATTCGAGCTCCGCGCGGCGTCTGAATACATATGGCTAAGATACTGGCGAGTGGCATTTGACCGAAGATTTTATTCCCTTATATTGTCCAGCGCCATTTGGCATCCGGCGTTAGGAGTCCTGTCAAGAGTCTTAATCTAACCGCCCATGGAAATATGTTGTAGGGAGGCTTAGCTGTATCCACTGTCCGCTAAAGCAGTGAAGCATAGTGTAAAGGCCCATCAACCGGATCAGTGGATGTTCTGAACTCCTGATCTTCTCGCGGACAACGATCGTTCATCAATTAGCCTAATTTGGTTAAACCCAGGGCCCCAGCAATTTCACATTGCTCATCAATAAAGGTTATAATAAGACGAGCACCGTCCACTAAAAGCCCATCGCGCGACCAGTCGCCCGTTCTAACATACTGCTTTCTCTCTCATGTCTTCTATTGCAACTAGCCTCACTCTCATTGCCATCTCGCCAGCGCAAGTAAACAGATTTACGGCGCCTACCGACCTAGCCGGTGGTAGAAACTCTGGCTGCGCTACCTCTATCGTAAGAAAATCTAGTGCTTCAACACCTACGAATATAGGGAACTATGTAGTGCACCCGGAGGGCTCGCTGATATACTGGGACGGCAAGATAGTGTCGTGTCAACTTATCACTAGCACCCACCGGTCAATTGGTGTTCATATTCTTAGCCACTGCGGCAACTCGGTCTCGCAGGGCGACATCACCGTATTTATCGAAATAAAGGGACATTCGCAAGCCGAATACTACATCGTCGACCACGAGTCTAAAAGTATACTTTGGATCGACAACCAGTGCCCAGAATCGTTCAGAGATGCTAGCTGCGCAAAGCACGACCACGAATATTGGATTCACATCGAAAACTTCCCTGGCCCATTCTTCCCTTCACCCAAGGACCGACATAATCTAATGAACGTACTAGCCAGTTCTGCAGTTGATGCCTCCACCTCTGATGGCTCTACTTGCCCTATGTCCGTTGAACAAATTGACAAGAGCCTCCAGATGCTCAAATCTTTTAGTGATGACGTTGATATCAACCAAACGTACGCAATGGGTAGGCACTTCTCAATACTAAGCTCCATGTCCAACGTCGACTCATTCTTGAGCGCTTGATTAGCCCGACTGTGGGGTATGCTGTTGCAAAGCCGGGTCATCAACGGATACGGAACACCACAGGCTAGACTCGACCGGTTCATTTCTATTTCAGATATCCCGCCACGGCTCATGGGGGTTTATGAAACTCTGAATGGGTTTATGTTCCGTACGCCGCGCGCTCATCTAGACCGGTGCTCTCGAGCCTGGGCCGATAGAATCGCATATACACAGGAATGGCGGAAGTTCCGGTTAACGAACGAGAAGGAATGGCAGCAGGTCGCAATGCTAGTAAGCATTTCGTCATCAAGCGCTCAGGAGTGACCCCTAACTTGATCCCTTTCACTCATCACAGGCTAGCGTCTTAATCATGTAAGTATTACACTCTTCGTGACTCGCGGCTTTGAAGCTTATCATACGCGCGCTCCTTTTTAGTGCCTCGTTGCTTGTCAAGATCCAATCGACCTGTATTACTGTATTGCTGCCCAACGCTGCCCTCTTCACTGGACTCGGATCGCTCGCCGGAGCCTATTATCTCCTGAACGAATCACAAAACCTTGGAGACCACGCTGCCGACGCGGTTAGTGCTATGTAACTTCTCTCACCAAGTTAGCATTTCTAACTCTCTTTTTAGTCGGTTTATTTCCAACAGCGTGAAGAACATCTATACGGGGTTCAAAAAATTGCGGTCATAAATGCCGCACCTCAAGCGCTCTTGATATGGGGATTCATTTTCTTTATAGCTGCAATTTTGCTCTGACTTATTCGTCCTCCTATGATACTTACCATGCATTGGATTGTTTTGGTACTTTCGCATCGAATGAGATTAACCATTCTTTATACATACTTGCATTACCATTCATGTTTGAAGAGCTATACACGTGCATTTGTATATACTTCGCATTAGGATCCTTACTTGAACTTTAAGAAATATTCATGTACAAATTTCATTTGATTGAGAGGTTTACCTCCACAATCGTAGAATCACCTCACCTACTTGATATAGTCAAGTCTTGCCTATGATTTCAGACTTCAGAGCGCCATGCGCGAAGGTCTCGGCAAGTATAATGCAAACTCTAAGAAGTAGCATCATCCTCAACCGCAGCCTCGCGTAGCCCACCACTGTTGGTTCGTCCACGTTCGCTGACCCGTGCAGCATGGAAGGATGGGCAACCAGCGCTCTATGAGCGCTGTGAAAAATTAAACGCCGTCAGGTGAAGTCGGGGTGGTGGTCATACCCGACTATGTGATTTGATCACTTGTGCAATGTATAGATTCTATGGTAGTTAGAGGGGCTAGCAGTGGGTGAATGCGCGTCTGTACGGAGATAGAAGCTTGTTTATGGCGGGGTAACTGACTGCTATTGACATGCGCTGCTCCATGCTCTATATCGAGGGGACGGGGGTATATAGGTTGGAAATCTCGAATGCTGCATGCGTGCACATAGCCTAGCCGACCAGCAGCCGACCCTAAAATTGTCCCAGTTGCATTTTGCGCGAGAAGAGCTCCGAAACAGCTGGACCACAATGGCATATAGTCGGTTCTGGGTCGAGAAACTCTGCTCCGGATGGCTTGCACGGACAAAGAACTAAGCCACGAGGGAGCTGAGGTATCGGAGCCTGTAGATTGCTGGCGCATGAATGGGTATAGCTGGTGAGGAGATTAAAAGCAGTAACACCTCGAGTTAGATCAAAGTGGGACGGAGGAGTCAAGGACTAGAACAGCTTAAGACTAGGGCGGTAGCAGAATGTCTCTTGGCCTTCCGCTGCTGGATCTCCGTCCAAGTATTGGATCTCCGACTTTATAGGGTCTTTCGATGAGCGGCCCATTCTAATGGCACCGACCTGGGTAGAGGGGTGAGCATACGTTTATCTAACTGTGTAATATACGTAGCATGCATGTATGGCTCATTAGCGTTAGGGGTAGGTGTAGATGCTGTTGAAGTCGCATTAACTACAGGAATACTTACGCTCGACCTCATAGTACACCTCCACAAGTCTAGATATGCTCATAGGCCCCATCATACGAGGTAAGAACAGCTACTTAAGCGCGCTCGAAGAGCGGTATATCTATGACTAGCGTACTCGTGGATCAAATGTTGCGTGTCTCAGAAACACGCCTACTGCGCGACTGCACAAAGGCAAAAAGTCAATGGGAAGCTAAAGGATTCACCAACTGGTTGAGGCCAAGAGTGTAGATTGAGGAGACACTAATATGAGAATACAGTAATTTTTTTAAATCCAGTTTACAGTATAGTCAATGTGGAGCCGAGCCTTGTGTGAGACCACAAACGACTAGGGCATCGTACTTGCCCCGCGACAAAGGTGAGAAGAGAGAATAGCAGGGACGTAGGAGCTTCACGCACCTAAGCAGGAGAGGGGGGGAGTAAAGATAAAGACAAAAGACATGCACTGCCTATCTAAACATAATGATAGTGCATCTAGTTACGCAAAACGTCCCCGGCCGGCTGCGGCACTAAAAGTAAAAAGGAAGTATATAATTATCCGAGTCAAAAATTAACGTGCGTAAGGTAACCACATCGCTAGGAGGCTACAAATCATTCTTCAATCTTCAGAGCGTTTTGGGTTGAAACCTGAAAGTTCACTGGGTGGCTGCGCTTGGCTGTTCCTGACGTCGCCTAAGCGCCGGGCGGCAAATCTATCATCCATGATGACGCTAATTGACTTGACAAATGGAGAAGGCAACCGAAGCCGAGCATCTTTTCTCACCACACCGCGTCGACGGCCAGGCAACTCCAGGGGCAGTCCCTACCTTTAAGTCTTATACAAACTATAACTCCGCCATTTATATAATTGCTTTAGCTGGACTTTGAACTTGGGTATAGAACGCGAGCGGGACTTGACGTTGGTGAGTTTCACTGCTTGTCGCACGTGCTGCGGATAATTGAAGTGCGCGTGTCATTCACACAGCTGAAGTACAAATCCTAGCTAAATAAATCTGCGCGTTTATACGCGATGGCTCAGCGAGATATCCCTTCACCGTCTCCAGACGCCTTTGCATCACTTGTCTCTCGCTCGAATCCGGCTACACAACAGTACCAGACCAGCCAATCTTCGGCCTATGCACCTGCTTCGACTTATCCGCCACCCCAAAATGCGCTTTCTCCCGCAGCAGGCCAAAGGATGGACCCATTTTTTGACGACGAGGACGAAGATGACGCCAATCCGTTTGGCGACGGGCGCGGTAATCCGTTTGGAGACAAGCATGCTGCGCCTAGTCAGGCATACGGAATGTCGACACCAAATCTTGGTTTAAAGGCCAATGCAGCTGCCCCGGCTGGCGTAGGCGCGAGTACGAGCACGGTTGCGCTTGGGAAGGACGGAATGCCGGCTGGGTGGGCGTTTGATGACGATGAGCCGGTGAACCAGCCTACGCTGCCACGCTCGGCACCGCCTCCGAGTAGTAGTGGTAGGGGCGGGATCAAGGCTGCGTTGAAGAAGCCGGGAGGAGGATGGAAATGGCCGTGGTCGAAGGAGAAGGTGTTGGAGGGTGAGAGGACTATATGGCTTAACGATGCGGCAAGGAATATCACGGAAGGATATCCTACGAATTATGTTAGCACGAGCAAGTATAACTTGGTTACGTTTTTGCCCAAGTTCTTTGCCGGTACGTATCTCCTAATATTTGATGGTCTCTGGTATATCTCACACGGCTCCGTTGGGCAGAGCAATTCTCGAAATACGCCAACGTCTTCTTCCTGTTCACTGCCCTTATTCAACAAGTACCCGACGTTAGTCCCACGAACAAATATACGACCATTGCTCCCTTGTCCCTTGTACTACTCGCATCTGCGTTCAAGGAGATCTCGGAGGACTTGGTAAGCTCATATTCCACGAGACGTTAGCTCATCTCATTAATTGTTCCTATTTAGAAACGACATCAATCCGATGCCGAGCTCAATGCACGACTGTGTCAGGTTCTTGATCCTAATACCGTATCATTCGTAAATAAATCATGGAAGGAAGTGAAAGTTGGGGATGTTATTCGGTGAGTGTGGTATTGCGAGTCAAGATTGATGTTGACGCCTGGAACCCTAGACTGGAGAGCGATGGGTTCATACCTGCGGATATGCTGCTCATAGCTAGTTCAGAACCCGAAGGACTGGCTTACATCGAGACCAGCAACTTAGACGGGTACGCTCCAAACCTATATCCTTATTCAATCCCCTCTCACTTACTTTCTACCTCAGCGAAACAAACCTCAAAATCAAACAAGCCTCTCCCAAGACTGCGCACCTAACCTCAGCCGCAGCCGTCGCCCGCCTCGCAGGTCATCTCCGCTCCGAACAACCTAACAACTCGTTGTACACCTACGAAGGCACTTTTGAGCTCGCCGGTGGACAAAAAGTGCCGATGAGCCCGGACCAGATGTTGCTCAGAGGCGCACAGCTGAGGAACACGCCGTGGTGTTATGGTTTTGTGGTGTTTACGGGTCATGAGACCAAGTTGATGAGGAACGCTACGTGAGTTGTTCTTGTTTTTCCTTTGATGGGGGTTGGTGGAAGCTGATTTGGATGTGGGTGGGTAGGGCTGCGCCGATCAAAAGGACTGCTGTGGAGAGGCAGGTCAATGTGCAGATTTTGTTCTTGTTTGGCGTGTTGCTGTTGCTTTCGTTGTCGTCGACGATTGGAAGTAGTATCCGGCAGGTGAGTTTGGTGGTCATTTACCTTGTTTTCTCGTTGGCTAAATACATGCGATGTGGTAGTGGTTCTTTGCCCAGAAACAATGGTATCTATACAGTACTTCGTCAATTAGTGGAAGGGGTATGTTGGTACTTTTTGGAGGGAATATCTCGCTGATGGAACTTGTTTACAGCAAAAGGATTCATTGAAGATATATTAACATTCGTGATCTTGTACAACAACTTGATCCCGATATCGTGCGTTTATTTTCTTCACATCCGGCCAATCCTTACTAACACCCAAACAAGGCTGATCGTCACGATGGAAGTTGTCAAATACCAACAAGCTCAGCTCATCAACTCGGACCTAGACATGTACTACGCCCAAACGGATACGCCCGCACTCTGTCGCACCTCATCCCTCGTCGAAGAACTCGGCCAGATCGAATACATCTTCTCAGACAAAACCGGCACGCTCACCCGCAACGAAATGGAGTTCCGACAAGCCTCGATCGCGGGAGTCGCGTACGCCGACGTCGTGGACGAGAGTAAACGCGGGGAAGTAGGCGAGAGCGGTGAGATTGTTGGTGGACAGCGGACGTTTGCGGAGCTTAGACGGATCGAGCGGGCTGATGGTGTTGCTGGATTGAGCGGGTTGAATGCAAGTGGGAGTGGAGGATCGGGCGGTGGACGCGAGGTGTTTGTCGTGCGCGAGTTTTTGAGTCTGCTGGCTGTGTGTCATACGGTCATCCCGGAGATGAAGGGTGAAAAGTTGGTGTATCAGGCGAGTAGCCCGGATGAGGCTGCGCTTGTGGCTGGTGCTGAGCTTTTGGGGTACAAGTTCTACGTGAGTCACTTCCTTCTACCTTCCCCTCTCAGTTTTACTAGATCGCCTATTGTTGTAGCAACGTAAACCCAAATCGGTGTTTGTCGAGATCGACGGCGTTTCGCAGCAGTTCGATATCCTGAACGTGTGCGAGTTCAACTCAACCCGGAAACGCATGTCGACGGTTGTGCGTGGGCCTGATGGGAAGATCAAGTTGTACTGTAAAGGTGCTGATACGGTTATCTTCGAACGGCTGAGCAAGAACCAGCCGTATACGGAACAGACCTTGATTCATCTCGAAGTACGTCCCAGCCCTTATCGAACGAAACGACTGAATTTTACTTGGAACCATAGGACTATGCGACTGAGGGCTTACGAACGCTCTGCGTCGCCATGCGCGAGATTCCCGAAGCAGAGTACCACCAATGGGCAGCGATCTACGACCAGGCGGCGGCGACGATCAACGGACGGGGTGAGGCTCTGGACAAGGCTGCGGAAATTATCGAAAAAGAAATGTTCTTGCTGGGTGCAACGGCGATTGAGGATAAGCTTCAGGAAGGTGTGCCCGAGACGATACATACGCTACAAATGGCCGGAATCAAGGTGCGCTTGAGTTTTTGTTTTGTTTTTTCAGATGGGGTTGGCTGATGGATGGGGGGATAGGTTTGGGTGCTTACGGGCGATCGGCAAGAGACGGCTATTAATATCGGAATGTCTTGTCGGTTGATTTCTGAGTCTATGAACCTGGTGAGTGTTAGATGGGTCGGTCCTGAAGCGTGGGGGGTTGATGTTTTGGTTGATAGGTAATTGTAAACGAGGAAAATGCGCATGATACACGCGAGTTCATAACCAAGCGGCTAAATGCTATCAAGAATCAGCGGAAATCGGGTGAACTTGAGGATTTGGCGCTAATTATTGGTGAGTTTCAGCTTTGAATCCGGTCTCGCGGCATGAAGTATTGATGGTTCGAGGGGCTAGATGGCAAAAGTTTGACGTTTGCACTGGAAAAAGAGCTGTCAAAGGAGTTTTTGGAACTTGCTATACTCTGCAAGGCGGTTGTATGCTGTGAGTATTCCTCGTAAGCGGCTGGTACCTCACGTCTCACGGCGGCTCTGTAGGCCGTGTATCTCCGCTTCAGAAAGCGCTGGTTGTGAAGCTCGTCAAAAAGAACCAGAAAGCAATTCTGCTGGCTATTGGTGATGGTGCTAACGACGTGAGCATGATTCAAGCTGCGCACGTCGGTGTGGGTATCTCTGGTGTCGAAGTATGTCCTCCCACATCTATTTTTAGCCCCCGGCGCCTAAGCTTATTTTTTGACATTCAGGGTCTCCAAGCTGCCCGATCTGCCGATGTGGCGATATCCCAGTTCAGGTACCTGAGGAAGTTGTTGCTTGTACACGGGTCATGGAGTTATCAGCGGTTGTCCAAGCTTATTCTTTGTGAGTCTTGCATTTATCCTCTTGGTTTCCGTGTTGAACGAACGATGCATAGATTCGTTCTACAAGAATATTGTGTTGTATATGACGCAGTTCTGGGTATGTCCCGCCCTATATCCTTGGCTATACCGACTAACCACCCGTTGTTATAGTACTCGTTTTTCAACAACTTCTCCGGTCAAATCGCGTACGAATCTTGGACGCTTTCCTTCTACAACGTTATCTTCACTGTCCTTCCACCCCTTGTCATCGGTATCTTCGATCAGTTTGTTTCGGCGCGCATGCTGGATCGATATCCCCAGCTGTATATGCTCGGGCAGCAAAACGCTTTCTTCACGCCTGTGAGCTTCTGGCTGTGGTTTGCGAACGCGATATACCATAGCTTGGTGAGTGGATTCAGCATACATTCAGACGTTGGCTGATCGAGTTATTCATAGATTCTCTTTGGGTTTTCTGTTATCCTGTTCTGGGGAGATTTGAAGCAAAGCTCGGGGCTGGATACTGGGCATTGGTTCTGGGGGACGACACTATACCTGGCAGTTTTGTTGACGGTTTTAGGAAAAGCAGCCTTGGTATCAGAGTACGTTCGTTCCTCCCGCTGTACAAGGCTTTTACTTACGTGCGTTCACCCTAGTTTATGGACTAAGTATACAGTCGCTGGTAAGCCGAAGTTTCTCCTAGATATAGAATATAAATCTCACGAAGCTCTTTCTAGCGATCCCGGGTTCTTTCGTCTTTACCATGATCTTCCTGCCACTTTACGCCGTTATCGCACCAGCAATTGGGTTCTCAACCGAGTACTCGGGAATTGTGCCTCGGTTATGGACAAACTGGGTGTTCTACCTTACGATCCTTCTCCTTCCCATGGTCTGCCTGATCCGAGATTATGCATGGAAGTAGTGAGTACTCAGTAGGTATATGCGATTTAACATATCACTAATAACTTCACAACTCGATAGCTATCGCCGCACTTACCATCCTGCATCGTACCACATCGCTCAGGAACTCCAAAAATACAATATTCCCGACTATCGGCCTCGGCAAGAGCAGTTCCAAAAGGCGATCAAGAAAGTCCGGGCCGTGCAGCGCATGCGCAGAAACCGTGGCTTTGCTTTTAGTCAGACCGAGGATGGTGGAAAGCAGGATCAGGCACGGCTTATTCGTGCATATGATACCTCGCAGTCGCATGCGCGCCCTTCCGGACTGTAGAGTTGCCTTGTCTTGTCGCTCTGTGTGTGGTTATATTGTAAAGTAGATATACTGTTTTTGTTCGGTATACAATTATTCGCTTAGACTCGTCAGAAGTGTTCCGGACTGAGTATTTTCACCAGAGGCCAGAATCAACATGTAGACATTAATCAAGGGAGGGATGAAACAGCAGGCTTGATGCGAACCTCAAAGTGCTTTCAGGAAAGACTTGTTTTAACTAGATACTGTTGTAGTTTTAGCTTAGTGACTGTTGTGTACAACTATCTTTCACGCTACCAGCGAGGTAAAAAGCGCATTTCATATACATTAGGATTAAAAAACAGAATGTACGAGAACGTCCACGTTGACAACAATGAGCAACTCCCACGTGACCTCACTTTTCGGCGTAAAAACGATGACAAACGAAGTCAAACGCGGGAGTTGCTGACTGGACGTGCCCGACGCCGACTGTAAAGCATACGCGTTCTCAATGCAATGGCAACAAATGTGCCGGTAGAAGACAAACAGTTCATCTCACATTCTAGCGCTGGAGACTATAAAAGTGACGGCCGTTTCTGCTCTTGGTCATCACCTCCAGTCTTTCATCACCACATCAGCCCCAACTTGAACAAACATCTTAATCAGTATGTCTACTACCATCACTCTCCCAGAGCACTACGGTTATGTTACACTAGCTGTGATGAGGTGGGTATATGCTATTTGGGGCACTTAGATTGTTAATATCTGACGCGAAACAACCACCTGCGACCCCCTACCTCTACTGTTAACCTCTTCTCCCTTCAAAAAGCACTGCGCTCCTAACATTTTGGCAAAGCCACGGGCCTGTGACAAGGCTTCGTAAGACGGCCGGGATTCGCTATCCTCAGATGTACGCCGAGCAGTCACAGGTGGATAAAGACCCCGAGGCTTTGAAGTTCAATTGCGCTCAACGTGAGTGTAAAATGTACTTGGCTCAAAATTATTGCAAATCCAAAAACAGTTTTCCCTGATGGGCGCTAGCTCAAATTTTTTTTTAAAAAACATCGCTCAGTAAATGACATTTATCTCGACAACGAGAGACTCGTGCGAGACAGAAAACACACCGGCGTGATCGGGCAAAAATGGCGCACCAAACGGCACCTTTCATTTGAGAAAACAGTAAGATTCAAAACT
>WSTH01000315.1:0-28447 GCA_019616345.1 Ceratobasidium sp. 395
ATTTTAGGCTATATGCTTGTCTGTCCGTGCGTTTTGTCCAGGACATGCGCCAATGTCATTATTTTTCAAAACTACCCGTGTGTACGACTTCGCTGACAATCCACCACAATCACTCACTCGGTATCTGTTTGCTCGCTCTGACTTGCGGCCCGACGATCAACCCGCTCCACATCTGTCAAGCCCCGGCACCGACCGCGAGCTGTCAGAAAATCTCGATTAAACTCTGTATGTACATTTGTGGCTGTGGCTGTGGCTGTGGCTCAAGCGCTCTTGGTTGATAGACCCGCTTAGAGCGGTCTAGAATAGCTTAGAATAGAATTTAGCCCTTGCGGGCAGCTATCCAGTGACCGAACATGTTCGTCGGGTTGGTGAGAGGGTGGCTTCCGTTATCAACCCTCTGGGTACACCTGAAAACTACGATATGGACAAACGGGAATACTTCATCACCAACGCTCAGCATGACACCAAGGTCAAGTACTCCGAAGATGCCCACGGCGAACCTTTGACTGGAGGGATGGGGTTCAGTGGAGAAACAGAGGGTCGCAGGGCAAGTAAACAACTCATAAGCGTTCGCGCTACGATCCGAATTCTTATGTTAAATTGGGCTATAGTGGTACTTCCGAAAAGTTGACGCGAAAGAGAAGAACTGGTATGCAATCAGCCCCGTTGGCTGTCTCGACTTGTTCGTATCGCCAGACAGTGTGACGGACAATAGCCTTCACCTCTCGACACAACGCACATGGTGGGTGCTTCAGAAGGTTGACGCCTCGGATCGATATATGTAAGATGATTGTACTCCAAAAACAATCTGATATAGTTAACGGTACCATTAGAATCAAGCATAGTAGCAAGGATCTGTACTGGACCTTGGCTAGCAACGAGCAGGACCAAGCGGTATGCGCATTCGGACACTAGCCGTATGGAAGATTGCTGACTGAGTAAAACCAGGTTGGCCTGAATCGTTATGCTGCTGGTGACGCAGCGAGCCTTTGGCTATTTGAACCCACTAAATGATCCAAGTATCCGTGTGTAGGATAATATGCGTGTCTTGCTGTCTGTTGCAGACTCTGTGGGCTTTTTAAGTGATTAAATCTTCCAATCTAGCTATTTGATGTTATCTATCTACGTATGTGCTTCTCCGTGGTGTGAGTTTATCCATGCCTGGCCTCCTATCTTGGGTTCAGCACGGTCGCTATATATATGCGCTCAAGTCAAGCTATCTGTATTTAGTTGGACGGGGATTTCCCAGTATTGAGCCTTTGTTGTGTATAACTACTTACTTTGTATATTCCGAGTTTCCGTACTCTGTCTGCTTCTTTGTATGTAAACTCATTTAGCTTGCTGAGGGAGGTCTTACCCGTACACCTAGCTTTGGATGCTATATAATTATTTTGGCTTCTAGCTGTAGCTAGGACCCCCACCCATCATAGTACGAGTCCGGAGACCTGAGGATGAGAGGGCTAGTTGGGTTTTGGATATCCGGTCGACATCGGTCGGCATGGGTTAGTGCAAACGCGCTGATGCATCGTGAAAACGCCTAGAGCCTAAACAGGCCTCAACAAGAGCCTTCAGACAGCTCAGGCGATTCAGGCAACCTTGCGTCACAGGAGGCCTATTCAGTACTGAATGATACAGCTTTTGCGAAATTTCGACGGCGGGACAGCTTATGGATTTGTCGTGTTCCGCTGCCATTTCCGAGCCGGCCCCTTCAGCCTGGCTGGTGCAGTTGTTGTCAAAATTAGAGTCGGGACGGGCACTTGTAATTGCTCGATTTTCTGTTTACAGTTACTCCCACCACTCCTGCCACTCCCGTCGCAGCCAGAAAGCCCCCATGGTCCTGATATACCAAGCAATCCAAATTTAACTCTTAAAGGTCGCTTACCGTGGGAACGCTTAGTCACAATAGCTAGGCCCTTAGCCGCTGAGACAAGCGCCGAGCGATTGAATCCCCGCGTCGTGTGCGGGGTACCGGCCCGCCGCAGGAGGTGGTGAACTGGCGGCTCGCAAGCTCGCCGCAGTTCACCCTAGTTGATGTAGTTTTGCCACAACAAAACTTAATGTAATTCCGATAGGGGACGGGCCGACGCCGAGCCAAGCCATCTCGGTTCCCGACCACCACACGCCGCACGCCGAGGGCGGACCGGAACGGGCCCATGCCCCGTACGGAACCATATCTTCCGCCGCAGCGTAAAAAGCCCCCGTCGTCCTGATATAGCCCACGACCCGAATTGATCCCGCCGCCCTGAGATCGGGGGTGCCGAATCACGTGTATTCGTCAGGGACGACGGCGGGGAGGCTTGATCTGGCGTGGACGCACAGCGACGACGCAAGGGCTTGGTCAGGCGGTGTCGAAGCGCACAGCCTCTGGATTGCACTGTCGCTTAATGGTCGCCCAGCCTTGTTCTTCTTACTTCCCTCGATGTTCGGTCTCCCGCGCGCGGACAGCACTTGTACGTCTGACGATCAGTCCAAATGGATGGCCAGTGGTAGTGCGGGACTTACTCCGTGTACGTATTTATATTCATGAAGTTTGTATGATATCATGGCCGATTGAGCCGCTGTGCGTGCATGTGCAGGTCAAGTGGCAGAGTCCCTGGTTCGGGTATGCACCTCCACTGCCCAGGTCCAGCACCTCGCCGTCGACGTCTCGTGCGCCACCCTGGGCACGCCCAACAACGCCTCGTGCTGCTGCTCCACCGTCACCTACGCCGTACGTATTCACCCTGTCCATTTAAATTTAAATTTACTCGTCAGGCGCTCACTCACGTGCACGACGTCATTCCCATCCTATTGCCCCAACCCCTCCAGCTCATCGCAGGCTGTTGGGTCTGCCAGACCGGACGCTCGCCCAGCCAGCTCACGACGACGTACGCAACCTGGCTAGCCGGTTGCCCAAACATTCTTTACGTGTAAGTTTGTTATCTTGTGATATCATGACAATCTGTTGGAGGCTGAAATCTTATATCGTCATGGACCCCTACTACCTTTCTTCCCGAACCTCGACTGGCCCAAAACACTCTAAAATGCGTTTTGGACCTAGTGTCCCACCCGAGGCCAGCTCTGCCAATCCCCCGATCGACGTACCGCGTTGGGCGTTTCCTCGTCCCGAGAGCCTCAACTCCACCTGGTGAGTTTTTAATAATCCAGTGCCGGGATCCATGGTCCATCGCCACCCCCTCGCCTAGACTCCCTCCCTTTCATAACTCCCACGCGGTCCTGGGTTCCTTCTTCCTAGTCCGATACGCTGACTCTCTTCGTCTATGCTATGCTCGCGTATCAATCATCAAAACAGGGACATTTCCCGCGCCCAACAGGCAATCAATTATTCTCCTCCATCGTCCACGACAAACACGATCACAACTGCCACACCTTCCACATCTTCCACCCCAACACCTCAATCAACCTCACTCGAACCAGGCCAAGTCAAAATCCCCGCAGCGCCCATCGCGGTCGTGTGCGTCCTCGCGCTGCTGATCGTACTCGGCATGGCCCTCTGGTTGTACAAACGGCGGAACAGGGTCTCGCCGAGCGCTAAACCTCCGCCCGGGTTCTCGATCGACGAGCCTGGGACGCCGAGTCATGAGAGTGGACATGATCGTGTTGGAGTTGGAGGTAGTGGGAGTGGTGGGGCGGGATGGATGTTTTGGAAAAAGTCGGGTTCGGGTGGGCGCGGAAAGGAACAGAGCAGGAGTGATCCGGGCAAGATCGATGCGTGGCATTATCCGTTTGAGTATACGCCCGTGAGCGTGGACGCTTCTCCTCCTACGGGCGCTGGTCATCCTCCTGCTCAGGCGACACAGTATTTAACAACGCCCAGCCCGCGAGGAGGACCGTATTATGACCCTTATGTGCCTGGATCGACGTCGAGAGTGACGTTGCATGACGAGTCGGACGCTGAGCAGCGCAGGAGGGAACGTAGGGAACGTAGAGAGAGGAGAGCCGGAAGGGGAAGTAGCGAGACGAATTTGTTGGCTGCTGCGGGAGGCAGTGGTGGGAGGGTATCAGGTGAAACAGTTAGGGGACTGCATGGCCAGACGTCGCATACGACGTTACGCTATTCGCCTAGTCCTACGCCTGGCGGTCCACCGGGGTATACGCCTTCACATCGAACGTATCCGCCTGGGTTGTTTGGAGGAACCGGTACGCCATACGTCCCGCCGTCGACTCCGACCTCGCACGGTCGACCAGGCGGACATTCGCCTATTCCGCCCAGTCGAAACTCTCCCATCCCACCATCCCGACACTCTCCAATTCCACCTAACCCGCACGGGCATTCTCCGATCCCACCATCCACATCCCCACTTCCTCCATCCACGTCATCCAACTCGCACCAATATACCCTTCGACCTCAATCCCCTACCCGCACTCAACAACAACAACATCCGAGTCAGACGCATACGTTCGAAGTCCAACTGTCGCCTACGCAGTATGCGGATTTGCGCACGCGGTATCCTGAGATTCGGGTAAGGACGAGACGACATCGGCGAAGAGACCGGGAGAGGGATGAAGGTGGAGATGGTGTGGGAGGGGGAGGGGAGAGGAGGGGTAGACCGAGGTCGTGGAGTATGCCAGCTGCTGAACGGCCTGGTCCGCCTTCGCCTGATGAGCAGGAAGAGGAGGATGATGGTGAGGGTGGTGGTGCTGGTGGTGTGGATGATGGGAGACCTCGGAATGGGCCGGAGTTGGCGGAGAAGTATAATAGGAGGAGACGGAGGAGGCGGGGGACGGATGCTGTGGATGTTGGTGTGGGTGTGAGTGTGACGAGGAAAGATTTAAGTGGGGTGGTTGTGAGAGGAAGGGTTGATGTTGGTGTGGTGGAAGGAGGAGGAGGGAGGCCGAGAGCTGTGGACGGGGGCGTGAGTCTTATGGGCGGGCCTCCGCGGGTTAGGTAACACCCTCCCTCCCCATCCCTTGCCCGGCTACCCTGGGGTTTATATCCCATTCGCACAGTGGCGTGTGCACTTTTTCAACCCTCGGCGAGTCAGGGCGGGGCTGGGTAATTTGCTTGTTTTGGGTCTTATTGGAAAGGCGGTGTGAGATCGGGGGAACAGGCAGGGTCTGGGCCGGGTTGCTTATTAGTGTGGGAGGCGCTTCGGTGGGAAAAGCCGGTCGGTCACGATGGCTATGGAATGACTGCTACGTTTTTTGTTTTCTTTCGTTACACATGTTTTCGGTGTTGTTTTGCGGTTTGGACATTGCATGTATGAGCAAATTTGTACTTTTGGGATCTTTTGTTGTTGGGTTAATCTATTGCTTTTTTTGTTTTTTTTTTTTTTAACTGGATAGGTTGAGGTGATGTTGATTATAATAATGAGGCGGTTAGGTTGTGAAAAGAAATGGATGTATGGATGTGCGGTGATTGTATTGCTTGTTCGGGGTTTTCGGGTGGTTCGGGTACTGGGCGAACTCGGTGAGTTGGTTGTGTGATAAAAGGGGTGAAGTGCCGACTCAATACCGGTCTCTTGTCACGATCACGTGATAGCATGCCGCGCCCGCTCAACCTCAATAATCTCACCGCGAACGCAAACGAGTTCTCTTCGAGTTCTTCTTTTCTTCTACCTGCCCTCCATCCGTTTCTCCAAGGCGCGCGACACGCACAAAGACGACCACATGATGCTATTTCAGACTTCCGTTCTGGGCTGGCTTGCTCTCAACCAAACAGTACAGTAGCTGCAATTTAGCTGCCAGCAACAGATTCCAAAATCCTCGTTCATAGTAATTAAAACGCATGAATATATTCATGTGAAACGCGACGCATATACTCGTGTCCGATAATACCCAAAAATGACTATAAAAATAAAATAAGGAACGACAAGCGCGCGAAAGGATGGATAAGTTGGAAGTGTGAGAAGACGACGCAAGGGCATATAGGCGCACAACTTGAGCCACCAACTAAGAAGCTCAGGGAGAGCTAGAATCATGACTCTGCGGAGTGAAAGCCCCACTGGTTTGCAGTGGACTGGGCTACATACGTAGATAGCATTACCTGGTCCAAAGAGCCCAATCAGCACTCTCGCGATATGTGTCTTGACAAAAATCTATCCCGGATGTAGCATACATCGTGACGTCGGCTCGTACCTCCCGGTCGGCGAATGCACCCTCCGTGTCACCCCCGTCTCACAGCATGCGTTGAACGTACAGCTTCGGTCTCCCGTCATCCACCCAACTAAGCCAAAAGCGGCGACTTAAGTGTCACTCATCGCAACGGAAAGTCTGAACTCGCCTTACCCCCCTGTTGAACGAAATCCGACCGACTATCGTCTTGTCTATTGTCTCTTCATCCCCGTTTGTGTTCATACGTCCAATACTATCCAAGCGAACCCCGGGCCCAATTTTACTCCGGATCCCTGTGTATGATGTGATGTGCATACGGGGAAAATCTACAGCGGTTTAGCGCCAGTAACCAACTTACCCCTGGCCCAATATGCGCATACTTCTATCAGTGGACGCAATCTGATTTAATCCCCCCCCCCGGCCTCATGATGTCCGGCGCCTTTTTTCCAGGGCCTTCGTCTGTTTTTAAGCATTGAGAGTTGAGCCTGAAGTATGCTTGGTGAGTCCACATTGAATAAAGGGGCAGTTAATGTGTCAAAACTTACGGATTCATAATCTGTATACTAGTGCCTTGTATGGTATGGTATGTGCTTCAGGGCGGAGTTGACGCAACCAGTATTATCTGGTAATAATAATGCGTAGAGTTTCAGCTGAATCTAGCTGATTGGACCTCCTTATATAGTGAAATGAGGCTACTAGTAGCTGAAATCAACCGAGCTGGTAAATAGTTTGGCGGGGTTTGTTTGTCTGTCCGGTCCGGTTCCATCCTCCGACGCCTGCATGAGCAGCTTTGAGTTGGCGCTTCGTCGCTGCGGATAAAGCCCCATCTGAATCCATTCTCTCGCAACTAAAAAATGCGGCGGCGATGGTCTATAGAAGCCTTGGTGATGGAGTTGGAAATGCATCTCTCAGCTTTGGGCAATTTGGATGTTTGAATTCCTCATGGCTAGTCACCACCAAGCCTACCAAGTGACTCGCCTAACTTACTAGTTACAGTATGTATATCAAGATGAGATAAGTAGCGGTTGAGCACAGCCACTAGCTTTTGGTCGACCGTCACCTGATTTCTGCCTCGTTGGCCATCACAATTTCGACGGTCGCACTCTGGTCCTAATCTGTGTTCTGTGGATTCCTTGTGCATCAAACCCATACATGATTATAACAAGCAAGGAAATCTGCTAAATGTCCACATGACCTTCCGGTTCGTCTACTTTCCTCGGCGCGTTCCTTGCGGGTGTGTGTAGCCGATTCGGGAGAGGCCCCTCCGTACGCAAAATGTGTTTTGGGCGCTGTTTTGCCTGGGTACCTGGACGAGAATGGATGACCCACTCCTGTTGGCTATGCTCTTATTCTGATTGCTGGAACATCGGGCGAGATCGAGGCGTTTTCTACTTTGTTGATGTTAGGAGTTCTCGCGTTGTGATGGTACCACTAGCGACTATATCAACACTGAAAATCTACTGGTCAAAACTCGAGGCGGATAGTCCCCCGACTACTCCTATACTAACAGCTGATATCTTCGTCGAGCGTGTGCTAGCGCAGCTCTCTGATCGCCATGGCCAAAAAGGAACTCACCAACAAGGTTAGTATCTTACAACTAGAGCTAACAAATCTGAACGTTTTGTGACTGGCAGAAATTTTATTGGACAGACAAGGAGCAGCACATTAGTGGGACGATTGGCGGAGAAAAATATGAACTAACCTTGAGTTCCTACCTGGTTCGGAGCGAAACCGACGACCCCCACCTGCAGTTCCCTTCGCTAGTAAGCATTTTATTTCTGATGCCTACATGTCACGAGCACGATGAGCTCAGCGTCGCGCAGTATCAGGACTTTGTTATATCGATCAAACAGTTCCAGGAACGTGTCCATGACGAAGATTTTGAGAAACCACTCAGGTCCGATTTCCGGAGCAAAAAAATTTTATGCCCGCTCTGGAACCAGGAAGGGACTCCGGTCTCGCAGGACACTCTTGCCAAATCGCGCATGTTTAAATCCCTCCTAGAAGCTACCAAACGGGACGATCTTGCCGACTATCGAAGGAAGTGGATAAACTGTTTTGACAACGCCCTGGAACTATCCTTCAACATGTCGAAGCAACCTATCCGACAGTCTTACGATGTTCTGGGTAGATTCTTCCTCTCGCAGAACGCAACCTATAGACTGTATTTAGCCCCGGGGAAGTGGCTCGATGGCACCGCAGTATCCAAAGATTCACTGGAGGAAGCTTATACGCATTCGATGAAAAGCTCGCATAGGACTGGCGTCGAACCTATTTTGTTGCTTAACGCACCTGATGAGCCAGAAACCCATCACGGCGAGCTCATCAAACTGTCTTCCAACCCTCTCGGGCTTTATACGACCTGGATTGCGCTCGCTGATCTCCCCGCTTTAATAAAAGCTCAAACCTCGAACCGTGGGACCTGGCTTCAAAAAGGGCCAGACTCTACAACGGCGAAGAGATTTAGTGAGAACCTGTTCCCTCGTGATGAAATGACCAAGTTTAGGAAGGTTAATACGGAGAGCCTCATTCAATATCCTGGGGAAAAGTTGGTCCAGTATCGGAGGATCACTCCGAAAACGATCATGGGAAATGAATCAGCAAACATAGTATTATCACCTACCGCTGCCGCCAATGCCCCTCCTGATGCTCCTTCGTTTAGTGGTCTAAATTTTCTTTGAACTGGGACGGAGAAGGCAACGAGGTTCGCGCGGAGGTCAGTCAACTCACGGGGGGAAACCGTTTTACTTGAACTGAGCACATCTCATCCAGTGGCTACATTTAACGGCTCATCGGTTTTGGCCAGGCGTTGCTGATCGTGCTACCAACATGGTGGGAGTAGTCCACGGGCGCGTTCGCATATACTGACAATCAATTCAAATTAATTCAGATATTTGGAACAAAGGGGTGCAACACAGATATGATGCGGTTAGCAACACCTTGCTTGTTCATCCCCCTGGTTCGTAATTTACTGATTCGGAACTATCTTCAGCGCGGAAGGAGCTGTGACCCAGCTGCTTCAATCGGGGAAGGTCTATGCGGTAGAAATATCGCCCACAATTGATTACGGCCTAGAGGAAGTCACGATGTTAGATGCCGACGGTTATCGACTTCGAGATATTCCTTGGATCACAAGAAACTTCGCTGGGCCGTGGATGCACTGGCTAGCCGCGGAATTGAAGTATCACATCAACGTTAGCATTCCGAAGGAGGTAGGATTTCCACTGTTTTTACTCTAAAATTAGCTGATGGTGCCTTCCAAACTCCATAATATGGCCCTCAATCGAATAGGGTGGCTCGTGGACTCTTAATCACACGAGAAATATTTTCCATCCACTATCCCGCCAGCGGCCTTTCCGGTTCGAATACGAGTTGGATAAAATTCTTCTAGGAATGAACCTTGACGCATTGCCGCAGCCATCTCCAGAGCAGCTAACCACAGTGCGGGAGAGAATTACTCAGGCGTATAGTGAGTTTTAGTTTAGTTTAGTCAACAGCGTTTTGATAGGATTGTTGCTGTTTTTTTACAGCTGAGGGGGCTGGGCAAACTCATATGCTCCCTTCAAATAACGATCCGACGAAATTAAACCAGTCTCAAACTGGGAACCAGCCGAGGTCGCGAGGGAAGTTATACTGGCTTGTGAAAGGGATGCAACGGGCCGGGAAGACGAACTGAACCAAAACAAACAATTCCTATTGCATTATATCACGTTACTGAGAAAAACCTTTTCTGTTGTTTCGATGAACTTTGAGTCCCGCCGTACCTCCACGGGACAGTTGGGCTGGTTCTTGGCTGACGACGCTATTCTATGTGGGCCCTGATTAACTTTGGTTACTTATAAGCTTTCGTCGTACCCTTTAATCTAGAAAAAATAGAGGAGGAAATCTAGTGGGTGCATGGATTCGATGGGGGTCTAACCGTGTATGCTGCTGTGTGTAGCTTGCTTGCTCAGCGGCTGGTGGAGCACTGAATTATCGTACAAGTTCTCAACCCGGCCGCATGAAGGCAACCGTGGCTATGCCAAGATAAGATTATCGGTATAGCCCCATCCTGACCTGATCAATCGAGTAAATTCGTCCTGGCCAGCCACCACACCCGGGGAAACGACAAATCATCATCGATTACTTCCCTCCGAACCAAACGCCCCAGGCGGCCTATTTGGCTCTAACCCTCTGATTTGGTCTCCTAATTCCGCGGTAAATAATGGGCGCTATTCGAGCGGACGACTCGCTCCGGCTCGGAGACTGCACCTCCGTTTGATGCGACTTCAGTACAAGCAGAAGTGACAGGTGGGAGGAAGCTGCCCTGCAGGCTGGTGCCTAGATTCTTCAGTCACCGGTTCGGGATCTCCAAGTCCGAAAGCTACCCTTCAGCCACTACGGCTTGGCTACCGATAAATACGCATACTCGTCGTTTGCTATATAGAGGCGTTTCGCGCCCGTGCGTGTGTCGCTCTACTTGCTTTGGATCTCCTCGTTGTTTACCGGCACCATAGACTTGTTCACCACTTTGCTATGACCGACGCTACCGCAGGAGTTACTGTATGTATTGTTGCTGCCCCCATCGTTACACACAACAACTTACTCGGATTATGCCTCAGCCCTTTCAATGGAACTTTGTTGAAAGGCCATTGATCACCAAAGTTACCATCGATGGTGTTGAAAACATCGCGGCTCTTCAAGCATATCTAGTTCACGAGAAAACACCCAACATTGTTTATGTTAAGTTGCCTTTCCTGGTAAGTACTACAACAGACTCGCCAGTCTGACCCTACTGTTTCCGCGAAATAACCCAAAATCCAGTTCCAGGACTATGTCATCCGCCTACAAGACCTTCTTGACCGCGTAGACGACAAAACGTTCCAGGGGGCACTCTTTCCAGACTTTGATCACGACTGGAATATTCAATGCACATTTTGGACGATGAATGGGCGAGCGGTTGGTCCGGAAGCTCTCCGAAATTCGCGTCTAGGACGATCTCTGTACGGCAACCGCCCCGAGTACTACAAATCCTACCGGGACCAGTGGGTATCGTGCTTCAACTACGCCATCCGCATCGTCGGGATCCAGAAATCCGAATCGGCTACCACAGAGTTTCTTCGCCGGTTTTACGAGCCCCCGTCTGACAAGCCATTCCCGCTTTACTTTGTGCCTGGTCGGTGTCTCGAAAATTTTAGTCGGAACAACCTAAAGGAAGCGCTCACTCTCGCCTCGAAGAACGCTGCCGGTATCGTTCCAGAATGGTTACCTTCCCACCGAATCACTTCGGAATACATCCAGCTCTCTATTAATCCTCTTGGACTCTACTCAACCTGGGTCAAGCGTCAAGATTTCGCCAGGCTTGTCGACGATCAGACCGCAGGGAAACATTGGACTAGGGTGTTGCCGAATGCCCAGCAGGTTACCGAATTCGATAAGAAGCTTGGCAGCAAGTCCGAGACGGAAGGCGTGCTCGACTTTGACTCGGTTGGCACGCATAGTCGGTCGTCGCTTTTGCAATGGCCTGGTCAGAATCTACGGAGCTTCGAAACTCGTAGCAAGTCGATCGCTATGGCTGAATTGGCAGATAAGGTATGAAGACTTGTTCTTTGGATTTTTCAAAATGACTGATGATCTCGATTTCCAGTGGTCAACCGATACACTAAAATGGCATAACAAAGAAGGTAGTACTGGTGCGGAAGTAAGTCTGATATCATTGAAGCGGAAACGGTGTTGAATTTTGTAAAGTGGTTGAATCTAGTGGGCCACCGGTTAGACGAAAGTAGCGGCAATCGCTTCACGAACATGGTGCGAATTACAAAGTTTGTTACAAGCTTACACTTACAATATGATATCATAGCTCTTTGGCACGAAAGAATGCAACACCACTATGATGCGGTGAGTTATTTCGGATTACTACTATTTACTGCTCTAAACTGCAACATGCTACTTTCAGGGCTGAGGCCGCTGTTACTCAACTCCTCTTCTCCGGGCGGACGTACGCTGTGAAAGTCGAGACCGAGATTAAGCATGCCTTGAAGCAAGTTCGAATGCTCGACGTTCCCGAGCTGTACAGCTCGATAGCCGAAGTTTCCTGGCTCAAACACAAGCCCGGAGAGCCAGAGTTGAATTCTTACCCAGACTGGCTTGCTCCGGAGCTCAAGTATACTATCACCTCATATCTTCCAACCAAGGTATTATCACGCTCGTACTTTCAGAGGGCTGTCGTCTAATCAACTATTGTCAACTAGGATGGATATATCGAAGAATCTTCATCCACTCTGTTCCATCCGTTTTCTCGGCAGAACCCCTTCCGATACGAGTACGAACTAGATAAAGTCGTTTTGGAGATGTATTTGGACCATTTTGAGGTACCAGTAGATGTGGATCCAATCCGGGCTCTCGTCAATATTATCCGAAAAGGTCATTCGACCCCAGATGCGTATTACTTTGATAGCGTCCGCGGCGATGGTTCGAACAGCTCAGATGGTAAATCGGTACAACCAGGAGACGCAAAGGAGGCTGCAAAGCCAGGAACCAGCCAAGTACCGATCGGAGATGGAAAAACGACTGCGGGGTCGAAGGATGCTTTACTATCTCAGGAGGCTGGCAAGACAGGTTCGTGATTTTCTTCCAATTTATACTCGCAGAATATACTCATATTTCATTGCCCTTTAGCAACGGGCAATAAGCCAAGCCATGTCAACACTGGTCTTCTAGCTGCCAAGTGGAAACTACTTGCGGCAAACCCGGAACGCAAGCGGACCATCTGAATCTGAGAGTGTGCATGTCTCGTTCATTTTATAGTAGAAATATATCTCTGGTTTGTCGTGTTCAAAGCCCTTTTGTTTGGTCCGCATGCCTGCGTATATGCGCCTTGATGTATGCATGCTTCCCGGCTTGGCGCCTAACATACTTCATTGTAAGTTATGTCTTCTTTGATACAGTACTTAGTTGGGTCTTCGAGCTTGATTCGGCTTTAGCGCTCAAGCTGAGGCCATACTGGTCACGTGATGATCTTCACGATTTGACCACAACTTCCATCAGCTTTTGCCACCTCAGTTCTACCAGAACAGCGCTTTCACCTCTGTTGCATTGAATGATCCGAGCGTGAGAGGTTTTCAGGCGAAGTATTTAAGGGCGATTCACGATGTTATACACTCGCCTCCACGTCATGGATGCTCTCAACGGAATCGCATACCGTCCTTATGCTGGTGAAACCGATCTACCAGCTATCATGACACTAGTTCAAGATGCACTGAGCGAGCCGTATGTGATCTATACGTATCGCTACTTTCTAAGCTCCTGGTGAGTCATCGTTCGTTGCCAAATTTTATTATGGGTGTTTCTGATGCGACCCAGGACCTAAGGCCACATCTCGCTTTCATGGTTAGCGAGAGCACAGCAACTATATTGACCCCCTTCACTAACTCTATGAATCAATATAGGCGTACGATCCCGAGAATGGAGACCCAGTAGGCGCGATAGTTTGCAAGCAAGATTCCCACCGAGGCAAGGCGGAAAGAGGCTATATTGCTATGCTGGTAGTGGGTAGCTCGTGGAGGAAACGAGGTATTGGTGAGATTGGATGCATTCTCTTGTTTTTCGTTTCTAACTGTCCTTCTAGCAAGGCATCTAGTAAAGCTATCGATTGACGCGATGATAGCTAACGGGGCGGATGAGGTACGTTATACTGTTGTTGTTACCGCCTAGTCGACGCCCTCATGTATGAATCTGGAATCCAATAGGTCACATTAGAAACCGAATTTGACAACATCGCTGCCCTTGCCCTCTATTCCGCCCTGGGATTCCTCCGCGAGAAGCGCTTGTTTAGGTTTTATATGAACGGAAAAGACGCTTTTCGACTCGTGCGACCACTCCGGCCTGTTGGAGGAACCGCCGTTCCAATCTTTGGCGCTAAAACAAACTCCGACCAAGAGCAAGAGGCTTTGTGGGATGGAGAGTGGAGAGATGGAGGATATGTATGCGGACCTCTTTCGCCTATTCTGGTACAGGAAAGAAGAGAACTTGACGAACCTACAGCTAGCGGAAGTCAGGAGCAGGAGGTACCAGTTGAGCCCGCGTATCCCATCACTGGCCCGACGGCGGCTCCTTTGGCGCTGCTTTATGCTTAAGCAGCATTCTGGGTATAGGAGTCTCAGTCTTGATATAGAAATGGAAATCTTGCGGTGTGTATTCACTACGCTCTTGGCTTCCAATGTGTCTCGGTTTATTTATTCAAATAATTTTGGGTCCGTTATAATGTGCGGTAAGCCGAGTCCAAGAAGGATAATTTAGGGATAGCCTCACCACTCACAAAATATGGTTATATAAGACTCTAACAGCAAACCTGGTAGTGATTGTACTTGCATCGTGCTGTTCTTCGAAGGTGAGCCCCAAACATCAATCAGGTCTGACGGAAAAGGGTCATGACTAAGTTTCTCACTGGTTCTCTTACTAGTTTAGGATACTGGATTGTTTCCCACCCTTGGGCTAACTAAGACAGGCGAACACGACCCACTAATTCACAATGTCTGTCTTTCAATTGAGAACCAATACTGCCTTTCCTTCAACCTAATGCATGTATGACCAGGCCACACAAATCTCGGGCTCGGTCTTACCTAGAGCGAAACTACATGGAAAGCTGGAGCTATTCTCAGTAGTTTCAAGTGCGAAGTTTATACGCATGCCAAATCGCCCTCCCTCTGCGTATAGTTTATGGTACACATCGATTTTGCTAGCTCCGTTAAAGCCACCCTATTTTTTTCGTGCTTGCCCATCATCCGGCAGAGTTTTTCCCCTAACCACCACTAGGTGTGGATAAACCCACTCCCTGCCCATGAGAATGAGCCAGGATGGGCTTAGGGTCGAAAGCAGCGAGCTAACGAACTGTCCGCATTCCATCAAGCCACAATAAGTATACAGTACAGTCCAACTGCTCACCTATGAGCATCCCGGCCGCCGCGCACGTCCACGTATATGGCCGAGCATTGAGTTATGCATGCCGGCCAAGTCCACGACCTTACTCAACGCAAGAAGGCAGCACGGCCTTAATCTCTCCGTATCCACGCTTCCAACACGGACCTTATGCCTGGATACGGTCTTGCCCCGCCGTGGATATACCCGGAAACGCCGAGGTGAGCGTTCCTGTCCGGCAGGCTCGGTAAACTCGGGGCCAAAAACACAGCCACGTGGGAGCAACCTACGAGGCAAACGGTTGTGTAGCATGAAGAAATAATGACATTGACGGCAAGACTCTGTTGATTACTTGTAGCAAGACACACAAGTCTACGTCGACCATTATAAAATAGAGCATATTTAGTCGCGAGCGAAGAAAGAGATGATGCATTGGTGGCTTAAATATTACCGTGAGCCGAGAGCGGTATTGATCGGGTATCTCGTTTTGTGAGGTTAATATTTCTTGGCGGATCAGAATTCACGTGGATTGCAGAGCCGGAAGTAACCGAAAACGCATATAAGAACCCAGAATCACACCCACATCCAGCAGCCTTGCCCGGAACTCGCCTCTCAACATGACTATCTACACTTCACTGCTCACCGCTGCTTTGCTCGCGGTTGGCTCCGTTAGAGCCGAGACCACATGTACGAAATATGAGTCTGGTGTTCTAATCACCGGTCCGTTTTATGACAAAACTGGAACAAGTGAGTATGATAATACTAAGCTGTGGGTTCTAGTTTTCCTGACCCATGTCGAAAATTAAGAGCAGGTTGGCCTGAAGCCATATGCCTTCAACTCGCGCAAGGAGCTTGCCTATTACAATTCAGGCAGCCACCCTAACATCAGCGTCGAGTTCCAGGTAAGCTAATAGAACATGTCTTGTGGAATCCCTGCTAACAACCTGCTATCTACAATCAGTGGTGCGACCCGGCTTATTCTGAAACAGGAACTCGTTTCCTCAACGCATACGGTCGATTCTACATCCCTGCCCTCGATCAATGTCTCGCAGTCACGGTAAATGGGCAATTGATGGATCTCATATCTCACGCGCTCACCAACTCGTTGCTCAGAACCCTTCCGGCGCTCCACCATACATCGTCGCGGCCAAGCCGTGCATCCCTGCAAAGGATATGAACACGACGGCTTCCATTCCATTCAACTTTTACACTCCAGTGAGTGAGGGTGGTGACGATTGGAACAACTACTTCTGGACGGGAGCGTCGAAACCAGAGAAGCATATATACCAGGGTGTTGGATCGGACGCTGAGAGGTGCTATGGCTCGTACTTTGTCAATGCCACCAACCTTCAGCACGGACACAACTACGGTGATGATGGAGAGCCGAGCGTTTCTAGCAGCTCTCAGGAGCTGAATAGAATCCATTTATACTGCCCCAAGCACAACTCAGCAGGCGGGATCGCCTCATCCGTCACTAATTTCCGCATGTCTCGCTAAACTTGCAATTGATTCTTCGTCTCTGTGTATCCTAAGCAGAGCCATGATGTATGTTATTTGCGATGATAGTCACGAATTCATGACCACTTCATGATCGGCCTATAAATAGCGTGAACTTTGGTACACAGCTCGGCATTAATTACTTTCACTAGGCGCGGAGTACCATGAAGGATTTGCACGTGAAACTTAATAGATCCGACAACACAATACCACGATAGATACTGGAGTAAACTGTGACTCGGTATATGCGAGGCGTACTGCACGTACCGGGGTTCGTGGTGGGCTTGGGATAGTCGGACTGGCAGGTCACGTACGCTGACCCCGCATTTTCGAAGAAGGGATGGCAAACATTCGGACCGATAGAATGGGAACCGGCAAGAAGTGGATTCATGAAGGATAAAGCAAACCATTTATTCTTCGTTCGAGAAGTCTAATATACCGTTTGCACCAGGCCCACAGCTTTCCGGCAAGACTCTCGTCCTTCGCGGTCCGACCTAGATCCCTTGCTCTTGTTCAAGGTACCAAAAACTCTCAACAAGAAAGACATACTCATATTGACCAGAGAGCTTGCCCGGTATAACATATACTTCCGTTGAGGCTCTTTGGGTTTTAGATGAGATTGCTTCCATGATATACTAAGTCTTACCATCAGTCGTAAAGGTCAGTGGAAATTATGTACCGGCGTCTGCTTCATGGCAAGTATCAGAATAACCCATCCTAAGTCCTATATGTCTTGGGTGCTCGGCATTTGCTTGTGTATTGTCGCAAGGATGGTCGGGCTACTCTCGGTTTTAGCCACACGCCACGGCGCTTCTGCGACCCTGGATTTATCCCAAGCGCCGATCCGAAGGCTTCACATTTCCTCGATATCCATGGTTGCCGGCGCGAACTAAAGCACTCCCGCACAACCAGCAGGATGGAATCTCTCCGATATACCCGATAACATATACGCGTTTGAAAGAGAAGTACTAAATGGCGATAGAGAAATCATTCCGGAGGACTAGGGCGAAGATAAACCGGTCCAGGAAGGGCATTGAGGGTGAGTAATCATTATCGGTTTACGATTTTTTCCCTATGATTTTAAGCCAAAGCAATCATGCTATGACGTAAGATCGACGCATGGCATCATCCGTTCCAGTATACGACCGTGAGTGTCGATGCGTCTCCGACTGGTGGTGGACAGCCGATGCAGTACCTGAGTCCAAACGGACATGGCCATAGGTATGATCCGTATCTGGCCGGGTCGACGTCAGGAGAGACTCTGCATCCTCTGAGCAGGAATGAGTCGGATTACGGGCAGCGGGGGCGGGAGCGAAGGGAACGAAGAGAAAGAAGGAGAAGCGAGGAGACAATTCGTTGGCTGGTCGTCCGTCTGCCGAGACCACTTGAGCTGGAACGACGTAGAGGCTACGTACGAGGGTGTCCCGTGCCATGTTGCGGTACTCTCTTTCTCCCGGCTCTACGCCCTATCCGTACGACGTCCCACCTACGTATCACCACGCATCTCCAACCTGGACATCCACACTCAGTCGCTGGCGCCGACGCCTGGACTATTTGAGCCAATCCCGCCGACGACTCTAACCCAATCCTCGGCCGGGCAGACACTTGCCTATTCCTCCGAGTCGGCGTTCTCCCGTCATATTTTTAGCCACATACGCCACAGCGCTTCGACGACCCCGGACTTATCACAAGCGCCGATCCGAAGTCTTCACATTTCCTCGATATCCATGGTTGCCGGCACGAACCAAAGCACTCCCGTACAACCACCAGGATGGACGCTCTCTGGTATACTCGACAACCCAGATGCGTTCGAATGCGAAGTACTAAACGGTGATAGAGAGGTTACTCCGGAGGAGCAGGAAGAGGAAAAACCGGTGGAGGAGGGGTATTGTATCGAGTGTGAGGGTGAGTAATCTTTTTCGATTTATGATTTTATTTTAGAATTTAAGCTGAGAAAATCATGTTGTGACATAGATCAACCGGCGAATGTTCGCTGCGAAACATGCGAAGATGATTTTTGTGACGTGTGTTTCCAGGCTCAGCACCGAAAAGGAACTCGCAAGCGCCACACTTCTCGACCTCTCCACGAACTAACTGACAACATTAAACCGACTTCAAAAGCAAATGGAGAGAACGGTGGCTCGGAGAAGCAGGATGAGGAAATGTCCGAGGCCGGCGACGGCGAAATCAATACCGACGCACCCACCTCTCCATCAGCCACTACACAATCCTACTCCCCCGTGTCTCTTGCAGATCGAGCGAAACATATCCCATTGCGACTTACTCTGCATGAGAGAAAACTGCTACGTCTGCTGGAGGCTGCGTTACACGTATCAGAGTATACGGACCGGGTCGATATCCTTTCTTACTCGACAACCAGGACCAAACGAGCTGCGGCACAAATTCGAGAGCTATGTTCGATCTTGTCTGGGTTATGTCTCGCCGCGGACTACAAGACTGGTCAAGAGCTGTTCCAAGACCGAGACTTTGCAGCGAACGAGAAGTGGTTCGCACGGGTGTTTGAGATCGGGAGGCGGCATAAGATTATGAATCCGGACAAGTATGTGGCGCCATTTTTTAGGTTAGAGCTTCTGACTAACACTTTTCGTAGGATGCGCGAAACCTATGGTAAACTAATATACCTACTTATGGATGCTCAAACCCCCGACACCCAACAGCTCCTCGGATTCTCCGCCGTCGCTCCCATCGTCACAGTCCACTCCACCCTCGCGCACCACGGCGCGCTTGCCGTTCTAGACGACCCACGTATGATTACCGCCACTCGAGAGATTCCTAGTCCGCCTAATGCAACGAGTAAAGAGCGAGCTGAGGTCCAGAGGATGATCAAGGAGAAGGAGCGTGCGGTTGAGGCGATTGTAGTGCAATACGCTGGTGGAGAGATGGGCGGGAGGGCGTTTCGGGCTGCGAGACGTGCGGAACGAAAAGAGCCCGAGAAGCCTGAGGTTGGAACGTCGCTGAGTGACCCCGAGGTCGAGGCTGAGAAGGACAAGACGCCCCCACCTGAACCTATCACGCCCGACCTCCTACGCCAGTGCATCTACAGTATCAGCGACAACAGCGCGTTCCTTCGCGTCAATCGAGATCCGTGCGAGATTATGATTGGATACCTGAAGAAGTACTTCTCGCCGACGAAGGGAAGCACAGCGAAGGGTGACGAGTTCCCCAGCTTGGCGATCAGGAACGGGCGGGGTGGGGCGAGGTTGAGTCATGACCACTCTAAGCAGTACTCATACGTGCTACAGAGCTTGACGTTGTGGAGGGAGATTCTCGGTGGTGAGTGTCTCCGTCGTTAACGAGCAATACGTCTCCGTTAATATTTCCATTTTTGGCTAGACATGTTCCGGTTGTGGCACCTCGCCGAATCCGACCTCCTCGCGCCTCACGGCACCTACCGACTACGAGACACGGGTCAGGGCCTGAACCGAGTGCAACACGCGCCAAAGACGTCTCGCGAGATGCACGCGATACTTGGTAGAGCTCAACGGGATATCGGAAGCTGGGTTGGGTCTAGGTACGCTTTGGCATAAATCCTTACGCATATTTCCGCTTACACTTCGTTTAGCGTTATACATATGGGCGACCACAACGTTCCAAACGCTCTCCTCTTCATCGACAAGTACTCCCAAGTCTATCGAATCCTCTTGCCTATCAGCAACGTCCTCGCTCAGATACCCGCTCAAGTCAAAGTCCGAGAATACGCGACTCAGGAGTTTGGAAGTGTCGAGGGAGCGATCCGAGAGATCTTGACTGACTTCTTTAAGCATGCGTTTGACGGTAGTGGTGGTGAGTTGCCTAATTCAAATCAATATGCAATCGAGTGTAACTATTTTCGATGTGGTCTAGCCGACTCATACTTTGACGCTGGAAGCTGTATCGATGGAAGGTTGACTAGCGGTACGTCCTATTCCTATCCGCTGACCGATTCTTGCTCTGATGGAGTATGGGTGATAGCATGGAACTGGTGCAGCTCCCTTGAGAGAAAGCCGTACTTTCCGTTGTTCTTGCTGTGCGGGTTTGTTGGATTCGACGGGCACTGGTAGAAAGCACAGATATAGATGATACATGTAGCGTTAGATGTGCTGTCGGTTCCTATATTCATGAGATATACGCCCCCATTACACACCCAGGGTGCCTGAAGCGCAAGGCAAACACATGCCGCACACACGTGTTTACACTTGTGTGCGTCAAAACAGTCAATATCTGGTTTATCACCGGCCCTACTTCAACTCTTCCATCGACATTATGCGTGGCTAGACACAGGAAGGGACCGGCCACAGCCGGGAGGGCATTCGTACAGAGAAGCAAGGAGATAGACAGGAGAGCGATGCATAGATAGGGGAGTGGCGTCCTGGAGGGGCATCTATAGACGCTTGGTCGATGTGACATAACATAGCGTTACCAAAGTCAGCACAGGTATGCTCCGAAACTCGGCCTCGTGTGTGTCTGCCCCCAACCATGTGGCGTCTATAGCCAGGATGGATAAGATGCGATCACGCGCTGTAACTGCAACCACAACTATCACCCCCATTGACTAGTGCCACACTTAGATTAGGTGCATTTCCCCCGTCAAGGATGTTTGTGAAGCTCAAGCGCAAGTCCGACCGTGTCAGAGACGCTCTCCGCCGTACTTTCAGTTCTCCCCGCCCTAATCCTCCGGTCATCCGCTTGGAGTATATGAGCTGGGATGGACTCGATGCGCTCGCACGCTCTCTGAACGACCACGCTGGCGAGTTTAGCGAACTCAAGTCCGCCATCGAACGACTTGCAGCTTGTGTGAAGATGTTTGACGTGAGCTTGCTTGAGTGGGCACCGGAAAAGAAACCTCGAGCTGACGGCATGTGACTAGGCTCAATGTCGCACTCGTCTCGAGTACTCACAGCTCAGAACCGACATGGACGAGCTGTTTGGCTGCCTCGCCCGTGATCTGAGCACACCACTACTCCTACCGCTGCACAGAAGCTATGAACGTGTTGCACGTTTTGCTAGGTTAGTATCCGATGCAGAACCACAACGATATCATGCTCAAGTACGATAAAAGGAGCCTCGACCGCGAGATTGAACCGTTGCTCGAACCAAAGGAAAGTCCTGACGACGAGGAAACTCTAGCTATCTATGATCTCAACGAGGTGTTGACACGTTACCGCCGGGTCCGAACCTGCTTTGCGTTGTTGTTGGTGAGCACGACATGTTTGATCAGCTATTGACCGTGGCCCTAAGAGATTGTGGAAGCTGTCTGAAAACACAGCTATATGGAAGATGAACGACAGCGAAGAAATAGTAAGTACGAGGTGTTCAATGTGTGGAGGTGACTCAGAACGACTCGATCATGTAGGCCGACAGGCTAGAGTCGCTCCCATACGTACCCGCAGCCTACTATCGGTACTCGGGACCAGACGCTGTACCCCGAAACGGATGTACGCCGGGAACACGCGAAGCTGTGCTTCAGGACCTCCGCAACTGGCTCCACTACGACAAGTCCCAGAACATACGCTGGCTGAACGGCACGGCTGGGGTAGGAAAGACGACTGTAGCATATAGCCTGTGCGAGTATCTAGAAAATACGGGAAAGCCGTTCGCTAGCGTCTTCTGCTCTCGACAAGATCCAACCTGCCAGAACGTCAATCAAATACTCCCAATCATCTCGTACCAGCTGGCTCGGCAGTCCCTTCCTTTTCGATGCGCACTATCGGGCGGCCTAGAGCATGACCTCGACATTTCTCGCTTGTCGTTCGATGATCAGTTCAACAAGCTTATAGCCACGCCGCTGAGTTCAATCAGACATACTTTTATGGGTGAACCGGTTATCGTGATCGATGGGATCGCGGAGTGTGAAGACAAGGATAGGGTATACCGGCTGCTACGAGTTCTGGTTGAGCAGGGGTCCAAGCTACCTGTCAAGCTCCTGATCAGCATTCTCCCTAGCCGTATGACGCACAAGTACCTGCGCGGTACCCCTGGCGAGCGACATGTGTTCGAGCTTCGTCTCCACGCGCTCAATCACACCTATATGGCCCGGAAAGACATTATCACGTACCTGGTGGTCAAGCTTCAGCATCTGAATCTGCCTACGACTGATCTAGAACGGCTCGCCCAGCGGTCAGGAGCTTCGTTTGTGTATGCGGCCGCCCTTGTGCGATATCTGAGTGAGGCTGGCTCTTCTGAGCGGGCCGAACGACTGCAGTGGCTCCTTGAAGCTTCCGATCCAGCAGATCCCGATTATCGCGACCCGGATGTCTTATACTCCGTCATTACCCGAGTAGTCTTTGATGGCGGAGCATTAGACGACTCGGCAAGGGGTGAAGTTCTGGCGTTGCTTTGTACTGCTGTGCATGAAGGAGCTCCGCCAACACTGGATGCTACTGCTGATTTACTGGGACTAGATCTTTCTCACATTTCAAAAATCATTCTACCACCACTGCTGCCTGTTCTCTACGTTTCTGATTCCGACGGATTGAGTTTGTCCCTCAAAAAGGCATATGCGACATATATACGGAGTCGGTCGCAATCTCATAGACTGCATCAGAGCCCAGAGCAAGCCCACGCGCAGCTCGCACGTGGATGCTTGGATGTGATGCTGTCCGCGAATCCATCGGTCAACTTCTGCGAGCTCGAGTCGTCATGCTTGCTCAATCGGGACGTTACATTTCTCGAAGAGAGAGTGAACGACATAGTCTCGCCCAAGCTTTTGTACGCATGCTTACACTGGGGAGCACATCTCGAGCGTGCGGCCACGACCGAAGATCTATGCTCTCAGCTGGATGACTTTCTGTCGACACGACTACTGCTGTGGATGGAGATACTGAGTCTGACAAATCGCCTTGCTTTGGGAGTTACGATTCTGCGTGGTGTAGGCGAAAAGCGGCAGGTACGTAGATATATGCGCTGTCAGGATCACACTAAGCCATCGAATATAGCGGCTGAAAGTCTCGGCAAAGACGATTCACTTGGTGGAGGACGCTTGCGATTTTCTCTCCGTCTTCTCCGCTGGCCCTATGGCCCAAAGCACACCGCATATCTACATCTCAGCACTGCAGTTCTGGTCACGCAATGGTCCATTCGCGGAATGCTACTGCCGAAAAGTACGAAAACTGGTAGCTTTGACAGTAAGGTGGCCGGCAAGACTGACGCTATTCGACACCTCTGACCTTGGTATTTACCGGTCTGAGGCTTTGAGTACTACCCTTGGAGTCAATACTCATGAACTGAGCAGCTCCGATGATCACCGGGAGCCAGTTGTGGCTCAACCTCTCCCAGGCCACACAAACTGGGTCTACTCGGTTACATATTCCCCCGATGGCGCATATATTGCGTCTGGTTCCGAAGACAGGACCATCCGGATCTGGGATGCACATACCGGCAAGCCGATAGGTCAGCCGCTCACAGTTGACACAGGTGAGGTCTGGTCAGTTGCATACTCTCCTGATGGCGCATACATCGCGTCTGGCTGTACGGACAGAACCATCCGTATCTGGGATGCACGCACCGGCAAGCCTGTAGGTCAGCCACTCACAGGTCACCAGTATTCGGTCTCCTCAGTTGCATACTCCCCTGATGGCGCATACATCGCGTCTGGCTCTAAAGACAACACCATACGGATCTGGGATGCACACACTGGCAAGCCTGTAGGCCAGCCGTTCACAGGTCACACAGACTTGGTCTACTCAGTTGCATACTCCCCTGATGGCGCATACATCGCGTCTGGCTCTTACGACAAGACCATCCGGATCTGGGATGCACGCACCGGCAAGCCTGTAGGTCAGCCACTCACAGGTCACCAGTATTCGGTCTCCTCAGTTGCATACTCCCCTGATGGCGCATACATCGCGTCTGGCTCTTGGGACAACACCATCCGGATCTGGGATGCACACACTGGCAAGCCTGTAGGCCAGCCGCTCACAAGTCACACAAACTGGGTCCGCTCAGTTGCATACTCTCCTGATGGCGCATACATCGCTTCTGGCTCTAATGACAAGACCATCCGGATCTGGGATGCACGCACAGGCAAGCCTGTAGGTCAGCCACTCACAGGTCACACAAACTGGGTCCGCTCAGTTCCATACTCCCCTGACGGCTCATACATCGTATCTGGTTCGGATGACCACTCAGTCCGCATTTGGTTTGCACGCACGCATGCAGAACCCGAACCAGTCCCACCGCCCACGCCATCCTGGCAACCGGCTATTGAGCCTCCTCGCCGCTCCTTCTGGACTGTCCCTACATTTACGAACCGGACTACCCACAACACTCCACCAAAGCGTAGCCACAAGCTGAAGAACCTACCGAAACAGCAAGGTACGTGCTGTGATTGTCTCATTTTACCTTCATTATTGACGTCTCAACGCCTCATGATTGACTCATGCTCATCTAGACGCCATTGATACCTCAATCACTGCCTCCCCACACGACTGGACGCTGGACGAGGATGGATGGGTGCGAGGTCCAGCGCGAGAGCGTCTCCTGTGGGTCCCGCGGGATCTACGCGAGGTAGTTGCACCTCCTGGCGTCAAGATGATCCTGTCGGGCAAGCCGTGTGTTGGCCTGGACTTCCGTGAAGCAAACCTAGGACGTGATTGGCAGCAGTGCTACAATCCTTCATGAGTGCACGACCAACTGTTCTCTGCCCCTGTCTTGGATTAGTTCTTTGTTATTGATCAGTAGACCTGAGCTGCTGTAAAAAGCTAGTTATTCATCATTGAGAGGTGTATTTTATGTCCGACTTTGGGCACCGTATGAACTCGAACGTTAGTCCAGTTTCATCCACACCACCGATCGCTGGCCGCGTATGTCTAGAAGCCGCCGGGCGAAATAAGAACGGGTCGCGGGCGTGTAGTTGTTTCCACACGAGAAACAACCTATGATCTATGAGATTAGACTGTTTTTACTCTGTCTCTGCGCCGGTTAGAATCAAACGTTACTGGGGGTCAACCCCAAACCTACACGCTCGTCATACACTATAACCCAACGACCATGAGGGAGGGGCGACACCAGTCGGTTGCCGATGAAGTGTTTCAGTAAGTAGAAGTTAGCAGGTACAAAGAGCACGACAGGAGCTATATTCCTTGCTCAGTACGTTATGAGTTCGTGGGCTCTCAAGTAGGTAGAAGATCTAACCTGGTAGTATGCTCGGGTTCATTGGCGAGCATGCAAACACATGCTATAAGACGTTCTTCGGGCTACTGCTGTATCCTAGAGTCTTATATGACTCGCTACGAGGGAGTATATGAGGCATGACGAATGGTAACATGGTGTTATATGCATTGTATGCGCCGGTTCAGGCGCCCATGGCTGGTGAATCAAGTTCGTATAACGAACATCCCGAGGAGTCGCTTGAGTCTTATGGGCAATATATACGTACAGAGTGTAATATGAGGGAGCTGATCAAGTTCTGTCAGAACAACACATTCGACTTGCCTTCGCGGTCCGCATTTAGACCGTTCCATCACGTGAGCCTGTTGTGATTTGCAATTGGGCCTCTGGACGTCCTCGAATCTCGCCACCACACCCGGCGATCATTCTGCTCCTCAGGAGACCGCTTGAGACGGCGCCGATGTCTATAGTCCTACCCGATCTACGCCAGACTCTGGCCTGCACTCAAACCCGTGATTGCCCAACCTTAAGGCTTGCGTGCCTACCGTTCGAACCCGGCAGCTATAACCACACGACCGGGCGCAGCACCGGCGGCCGATGAGGAGACTACTAAAGATAGATGCACTGATACGTACCTCCGCTTGATATGCGACCTTCGAGCTGGGACTCGAGTGAGGGCTAGAACTAGGGGCACAATCGGTTGAGTCGCTAAAAGGAAATGGATGTGGTCGAGTACAAATGGTGTGCTAGCCTCGCGTCAGACCGCTAACCTGGTAAGCCGATTGTGTTCTACCCTCGAAAACCCATCGCTAATGCTTGTCGCGATGCAGATACATCACCTATCCATTATGTCACCATCTGCTTATCGGCCATAGTTATCGAGTTCGCAGAGGCGATAGGCTACCCTGTTCAACCTCCATCGCCGTCATCAAACCGTCTTTCGGGGACAGCAGCCCCAGCACCACGGAACGTATAAACGACTCTTCAGCCCACCATGAGTCTTACGCGCGGTGTGGGCGGGACTGGTTTCGTCGAGGGGCACCGACTGTGGGAGAGGTTATCGACGCCCGCTGGAGTCTGTTTTGTACTTCAAACCCTCATGATCTGTGTACCCTCTCCCGCCCTGGTTCGTTCTCTTTTCATGCTCAGTATACCTGACCGAGCTAACGTTCGTTTCGATGGTAGGCCCACCTAGATACCAGCGCAAACGGCACCCATCAACCCAGACATAAACTACCTAGCCCCTTTGATTCGTAGTCCCCGACGCCGGATACGTTTCGCGCTCCCTCCTTTTCGGCGTGCGAGCGAGTGTGTGTCGGGGGTAACAGTACGTCATGTGGTCATTAGCAAGATACGCTGGTGATGCTGAGCTATACGATTGTAGCCGGTCCTAATGCACAGCCTAACGACGCCCGATTAACTAGGGCTAGAGATCAGCCCGAGCTTATACCCCGATCCCTTCCGACTCCAACACGATACCTGTCCAATTGACACCTGCTTCGAACATCCCGACGAGACATTCCTCCGAATGCGGGCAGTACTCCCCAAATATCACTCAAGGACCCCGAAAATCCCATGACGAAACCACATACCTCGTCACGGGCACTCGGTCCACCGACCGGGCTATTCCACGGCTTTACGCGTGTGATATTGAGACTAGAGGAGCTTGGGGTCTGAGGGTTCCATCGCCGAGCGTGAGGAGGGAGACCTTTACGAGTGCGTTGGCGCAGTACGACTCCACTTTCCAAGGCCTCCGACCGCACCTCTGCCTGTGCGCGATACGAGGAAAACCTCGAGTCTAGAACAAGCTGCGACTAGTTCGATCGAACAGATGGTGTCTCCCGGTTCCATAGGAAGCACAACGCCTTGCCCTATAGGACGGAGAGTGTGTAGTCTGATCGATCCAGACGCTCATTTCGGCCTCCGGGACCAGCGAGCATACATTTTCCATTTCTTCTGTTTCCGCCTGCCCTCGTCGCCTCAGATCTTGATATCGACAACTAATTAAACCTAGGCAGATGTGGGGGGCGTTCATGATCATATAGAGACCTAACCAACTATTTTCCAACCGGCTCCTCACACCGTTTTTGGACCTTCCCTACCGCCAGGTTCAAGTGGTGCTGGGCCTGGCTCGAGTGGAAAGGAATGTCGAACCTACCCGCTGTACGGACGAACAAAGTTGCCGAGTTCGGTGGTTCAGGCCAGGCGCCTAGCTGTCTTTGTTATGACCGCTCGGCCGTTGCCTCTCAATTCGTTTGTTCATCCGACTGCTCGATTTCCCAACGAAATTCTTCCCCCGTCCGTTATACATTCGGGTTTATCCCTAATACTACCGAACACCCAATGTGTATGCCGGCTGGCATCGGATGACCGAGTCAACCGGGTGTGCAATCCGACATTAGGCGACGCGTTATGGGTTGGGTGGAGATGGCGCAAGCGAAAGCGGGTGGATATGTGGGATATGGGATGATGCGCTGGGCGGACGACAGGAACGTCAGGTGAAGCTGGGCTTCGTGCAGAAGGTGCATGCGAAAGAGGTGCATGATATGGGTACACGCATAAACCTGGACAAGGGCGAGACAAGACGAACTATGTGTGAAGAGATGCTGGACCGCTAGGAGGGATTGGAACTGGTGGTTGGACTTAAGAAGGAACGGGAGCGAGCCAACGTTGGGATGGTGTGGTTGAGGATGGAGTCACGGACGCTGGAAAGACTGAGCTGGGAGATATGGCACAGGGACGGTTGGATGTAGAGATGAGAGAGATCGAGCTAAGGAGGCGGAGCAGGTGGGGGTGAAAGGGCTGTGGGAGGACACGGATTCGGTATAAGGGAAAAATTAGGGCCAGGATCAGGGCGAGGAAAAGGTGGCCAGTCCCCAACCCGCCTTAGTGA
>WSTH01000316.1:0-15583 GCA_019616345.1 Ceratobasidium sp. 395
GTGTGTAGCATTATTAGCATACACCGCATAAGTACGCCAAATCTTGGCCAGGTTGGTCGAGTAAGTGAGTAGCTATGATGCAAATAAAAATAGGGGTATATGCGCACCCTGAGTACATGCTCCCCTGTGTTCTGTATAGTGAAGTCTAGAAGCTACATAGCAGGTATATAATGCTCATTGGAGCTTTCAGACTGCGCATGGGGCGTTGTATGCTAGGTAGTACTTTCCAATACTGCACAGCAGGGGGAACTAGGCTCCTGAGAGGTCAATACAGATGCTCACTTATAACACAGTCTGAATGGATGGAAACTGTCCAATTGACTCTTCTATAGCTCCTTTACACCCTCCTGTAAGGTATTGAGCACTTTGAATTAACAAAATCCCTGCAGATCAGCAGGAAATACAGTGCAAGTTTGAGGGGATACCCAATTTCCAAATGTATTGCAGCACCTTAATGTACTTAACAGCTCGCTCCTCCACTTGCAGTGATTGGGTCTTTCTGATAGTTTGCACTCATATAGCTGGACCTCTTATGTACATATGGTATTGATGTAGTTAAGGCTTATCTGTTCCCGTTAGCAAGCTATGGCGGCTGCAAACCAAAGCAGTCACGTGCTGCATTTCTTTTGTGAGCCAGTGTATACTATCTAAGGGAATCCGACAATTCTGCTTCACTATACACTTCTATTGAGGGAATCATGGACCCAATACAAACGCTTATTGATTCAGGTTCCTCAAGGAACTTTATCAACCTCAATTTTGCGAAAAGAAACAGCCTCCTTCTCACCCCGCTAAAACACCCAAGAAGAACAATTGCCATAGATGGCAAAGAACTTCCTGACAAAGTTCAATATAAAACGGAAATCAACCTAGAAATAGCCAAAAGAGCCTTCCCAATCCAATGCTATGCTATGCACCTAGGAGATACATTGGTGATCGTAGGAATGGAATGGCTCCAACAAACCAACCCAGACATCAATTGGAAACCCTTTGAAATCACCCGGAAGAATGAACCTGCTCTAGGAAAAACAGCCACAGACAAGTCCGCCCTACCTCAGGAATTTGAAGAATTCAAAGACGTCTTTGACAAAGTACTATTCAAAAAGGCTTTCAGAACACTGACCGTATGACTGTGAAATCAATTTCAAGGAAGACGCAGTACTCCCTAAACCAGCCAAGGTTTACCCTATGACCCCCTTGGAATCCAAAGCTATACAAGAATGGATGGACCAGGAATTGGCCGACGGAAAGATCAGACCAAGTAAATCACCCATCACCTCACCTTGCTTCTTTGTCAAGAAAGCCAACGGAAGCCTCTGACTAGTCACTGACTATAGGGAAGTCAACAACATCACGATCAGTGACCAATTCTCCATACCCTTACAAGAGAATCTCCTGGAAAGGATCAAAGAAGCCATAATTTTCTCAAACTAGACCTCAGGTGGGGATACAACGATATCCGCATTAAGGAAGGGGATGAATGAAAGACTGCTTTCCGAACTGAAGAAGGCATCTTTGAATACCTAGTAATGCCCTTTGGTCTAAAAAACGCGCCCACAGTCCTCCAACAATACATGAATGACATTTTCTATGACCTACTAGATGTCACCGTAATAGTATACCTAGACGACATCCTTATCTACTCAAAGAATAAGGAAGACCACACAAAACATGTCCAGGAAGTCCCAAAACGACTAAAAGAACATAATCTCTTCTGCAAGCTTACGAAATGCTTCTTTTACGTCACTACAATCACATACCTGGGAATCATTATCTCACCGGAAGGAATCTCCATGGAAAAAGAAAAGATCAAGGTGGTAACCAAATGGGAGACACCCAACACAGTCAAACAATTACAGGCCTTTCTAGGATTCCTGAACTTCTATAGAAGATTCATCCACAAATTCAGCAGCATAGCCATACCCTTGAATGGCCTAACCAGGAAGGACCACAAATGGGAATGGAAGGAAGGTTACAAAGAAGCCTTCCTGAAACTTAAGGAAGAATGTACCAAGGACCCAGTCTTGGTACATCCTAACCCTAGAAAACCCTACACTTTGGAAACAGATGCCTCAGGAGTAGCCATGGGAGCAATTCTGAGTCAGAAAGGAGAAGACAGGTACCTTCATCCCATTGCATTCCTTTCAAAATCCTGGAACGAGGCACAAGCTAAATATGATACAGCTAACAAAGAACTTATGGCCATCATCAATAGTCTTATTCATTGGAGACTCTTCCTAGAAGGAACAGAAATCCCAATAACGGTCTATATGGACCAGAAGAACCTGGAACACTGGAAAACCGCCAGGATCTTGGACAGGAAACAACAAAGATGGATAGGGGAAATTGCATCCTTCAATTATGAAATACATTACCGACCAGGGAAGCAATCTACCAAACCAGACACTCTGTCTAGAAGATCGGACCATGAGATACCTACGGCCAAGCAGACCCTTATCGCAGCTGAACAATTCATAGGATTCAAAGCGGAAACCTCCCTAGATATTATCGCAGAAATCCAGGAAGCACAGGAAGAGGATGAATCACTGACCACCTTGATTGAAAGCACCAAGAAAAAGGAGGAGCTCCCACCTACCATTCAGAAACAATACAAACAATACAAATGGCGGGAAGGCCTCTTATGGTACCACAATAAAGTAGTAGTACCAAACAACAGGGACATTTGACTAAGAATACTGGAGTCACACCATGACTCCCCGATTGCTGGTCATCAAGGTCAAGCTAGAACCTTAGAACTACTTTCCAGGAGATACTATTGGCCTGACATGAAAGCTCAAGTAAACCAATATGTCAACAAACCAAGGGACACAAACAGACTATCCCCCTGAAGCCCTTGCCTATCCCAGAAGCACCCTGGGAAGATATTGCCTACAATTCTATTGTCAAACTACCCATTTCAGAAGGAATGGACAGTATACTCGTAGTAATTGATCGCTTCTCACGGCAAGCTCACTTCATCCCTTGCCTGAAAGCTACCGACGCACCTGGAGTAGCAGACCTTTTCATAATAGAAGTATGGAAACTCCACGGACTACCAAAACAGACTGTATCCAACCGAGGAGTCACCTTCAATAGCCAATTCCTTCAGGCTCTATACAAGAAACTAGGGATAGACCCTTCTTTTTCTATGCCCTACCACCCTGAAACCAATGGTATCAGTGAACAAACCAATCAATGGTTAGAGGGATTTCTACGGAGCTTCTGCAATCATAGGCAAGATGACTGGGCAAAATGGCTCCCAAAAGTGCAATTTTGCCATAATAACCAAGTCAACTCAGCAACTGGGAAAACGGCCTTTGAAACCATCTATGGAAGACACCCTGGATGGGACACAACAGGGGTCGAGACCAAATCCCCAAAGCGGAAGAACACGCACAAGTCATGGAAGAAATTTGGAAGGAAGTCATCGCCTGGATGGAAATACACCGGACAAAGGAGTATGCGGTAATCAAAGAATTCAAGATTGGAGATAAGGTCTGGCTCTTAACCCAAAACATTAAGACCAAACAACCAATTAAGAAGCTCGATGGGAAGAAGGCTGGACCATTCACCATCAGCAAAAAGATCTCATCTCATGCTTACCGGCTTGACTTACCTCAGACCATGAAGATCCGCCCTGTCTTCCACATTAACCTTCTCTCGCCATTCACGGAATACACCAACTTCCATTGGAAGCAGGTGAAACCACTGCTGGTCATCACAGAAGAAGGGGAAGAAGAATATGAAGTAGAAAAAATTGTCGCATGGGATCAACGTCAGAATGGCTTGTACTACCAAATACGGCGGAAAGGGTACAATCCCCATGAAGATACCACGGAACGTGTGGAAAAATTGCAGAGCTTAGCAACATCATGAGAGACTTTCTCTCAACTCACCCAAAAGCCCCTGTGCCAAAGAACTACAAACCAAACTCCAAAGATATAAAAGAACCTCTGGACAAACTGGAAACCTCAGCACCAGCTACCATAGCCAGTCTACCACTACCACCACTCCCAAACCTTTTTCTATCAAGACTCCCACTTTGCAATGGCCCCCATCCACGCTGCCTACACCCAACCAACCCGTGTCGTTGCCTCCCCCTACACACAGTCCACAGCGCACAGTCACTGTGCAATGCAGCTTTGCACATTCAATTGCAGCCTTGCACAGTACCTGCAGCAGCAATACAAGGATTGGATTGGTGGAAGCAAATGCTTGAGTCCCTAGTATAGCCACGTTGCACATGTATATAAAGAGGGCGTGACATAATAGTACCCGTGGATCCCAGTATTTGACCCGTGAAGGGCTGTATTTGACCCGTGGGGGGTTGTATTTGACCCGTGAAGCCTGGTTTTTAACCCCTGTGTACTGGTTCATGACTTGTAGAGAAAATTACTTGACCCCAGCAGCTGGTAGATGACCAATGAGGAGTAGTATCTAACTGAAAGAAGATGCTGTGGCCTTGTTCAAATTTTCTGTCAGTGAGAGCTGGTATGTTAAAAATATTTGAAGCATGAGGATAAAGGTTTGACCCATGGGGACGTACTATTTGACCCGCAGAACAAAGTACTTGACCCGTGGAGGCAGAATGTTTGACCTGTGGCTCATTTGAACAAGGTATGATCCATGGGGCCAGAGTATCTGACCCGTGGGGACAGAGTATTCAACCCGTGGGGACAAAGTATTTGACCCGCGGGGACAGAGTATCTGACCCGTGGAGGCAGAGTATTTGACCCGTGGAGGCAGAGTATTTGACCCGCGGGGACAAAGTATCTGACCCATGGGCATATAGTATATGACCTGTGGCTCATGGGACCAAGGTACGATCCATGGGGACATAGTATTTGACCCGTCGGGACAGAGTATTTGACCCGTGGGCACATAGTGTATGACCCGGGGCTCATGGGACCAAGGTATGATCCATGGGGACAGAGTATTTGACCTGTGGGGACAAAGTATTTGACCCATAGGGACAAAGTATTTGACCCGTGGGGACAAAGTATTTGACCTGTGGGCACATAGTATATGACCCGTGGCTCCTGGGACCAAGGTACAATCCATGGGGACATAGTATTTGACCCGTGGGGACAGAGTATTTGACCCGTGGGCACATAGTATATGACCTGTGGCTCACGGGACCAAGGTATGATCCATGGGGACAGAGTATTTGACCTGTGGGGACAAAGTATTTGACCCCTGGGGACAAAGTATTTGACCCGTGGGGACAGAGTATTTGACCCGTGGGGACAGAGTATTTGACCCGTGGGGACAGAGCATTTGACCCGTGGGGGCAGAGCATTTGACCCGTGGCTCATTTGAACAAGGTATGATCCATGGGGACAGAGTATTTGACCCATGGGGACATGGTATCTGAACTGTGGGGACAGAGTATTTGACCTGCAAGGACGTAGTATTTGACCCATGGGGACAGAGTATCTGACCTGTGGCTCACGAGAACCAGGTATGATCCATGGGGACAGGGTGTCTGTTTCTTGGACAAATGGTTTTCAACCTGTGGGGACAGAGTACATGACCAGTGGCTCTGGAGAACAAGGTATGATCCCTGAGGACACGGTACTTGATCTGTGGGGACAAAGTAGTTTACGTGTGGGGTTGTAGCATCTGACCTATGGCTCATGGGAGTGAGGTATCATCTACAGGAACAGAGTATTTGACCCCTGGGGCCAGGTCTTCTTGTTAAAACTGCATTGACAGATCACACTTGCAATCACCTTACCCTTTGTTTGCTTGAATAATTCATCAGCAGTTGGGGTAAAGCTGCCTAACATCTGCATAAATCATGTGTTGGTTCATACAAGACTATGTCATACATGGGTTACTAGTCACATACTAAAATAATCAGTCATCCTCTGACTCTGGCTCCAGCTCCTCATCACCATCAGAGTCCTCAAACACATCAATCATATAACTCTCTGCTTTACCATCCCACCAGGTATACAATTTCCCCACCCATTCCTTCAAGCATTCCTCCAATACTACCACAGCTGCATCAAGCTCAGGTAAACTCTTCTTGCGCAACTCACTTGATGCCACTCGCGCCTTCTTCTCCTGTGTCTCATAGCCATCAATGTCAGGAGGGAACGTCTCCTTCATGTTTGTGAAGTATTGGGGCTGTTGGCACATCAGGACCAGTGCTGCCAGGCAATCTGTGGTATATGGGGGAGATGACTTGCAGGCCTGCACCTTCCACCATGCATAGATCAGCATGCGATGAATGCCTACCCATGACCCTACATGAGTCTCATTTGATAGACCCAAGGGATGGACATGCTCATAACGTTTGGCATGCATTGTTGCAGTCATGGTGGGGGCTGAGTAGAAGTGGCCACCCAAGCAGAGTGTTGGCCCTGGAGTCAAAACAATATGGATGGTGTATGGCCGCATGATTCTGTGTCAATAGCGTTGTCAGGCTTATCTATCATGTTTTTGAAGGCACAACTTACAAAATGGAGCCTTTGGGCAAGTAGATAGCCTGCCAATGATAATCCTTCACCCAGCTGGTATTGTCTGCTGTGGTGTAAGCCCATCGCTCAGCTGGCCAAGGATCGGAGTTTGTTATCCGGTCAGCTCCATCCCTGCGCCCAAGACAAATTAGCCACAGCTTCCCAGCCCCAGCCTCAACCTTGACATATGTGGCCTTTCCAGCTGAGTCCACATGGTCACGGCTAACTGCCCCCCCACCACCAACAATGAGCCATGACCGTTTGGGTGTCCACTTGTCAGTGTCTTTGAGTGTCTGAGTGGAGCTGAAAGCAAAGCGGTCTGAATCTAGTTTGCTGCCAATATGGTCAGTCATGTGACTGAGACAAGCACAAATGGACATACAGTACAGATGATGGTTCTGAGAACAAACCAGAGGCATCTGTTGCAAGGGTCCTGTAAATAGACAAACAAAATATACGTTAGTAAACACACGGACCCTAGCAGCATACCTAGTAAACAAAGACAAACAGAGTGCGTCAAGTTAGTGCGACGCTTGTTACAGCGTATAGACAGTTCGAAACACTCGTAAATTGGGTGTAAAACTAAGTACAAGGATTCAAGGCCTCTCTCAGAGGCCTTTTTATAGGTATTTCTTATCTCAGAACCAGACTATATGCGAGCGCGCATGTGCGCGCAAGCATTCTAGCGAGGGTCGCCTATATGCGTGCCCTCGCCTATGCTACGACCACAAGGTACGTAGCGATTCATCTTATTCATGCGCTAGAACGAATGTTCTAGCGCTTTCTATTCTTTTCTGTCATTTTTTATGTGTTTTTGTCTTACGGCGCTTAGCGCTTACGTTTTGTTTGCCCATGTATATGTCTATATGTATCTTTTATGTATCATACATGAACGTTCCATTCGCCCTCCCGGCTTTCTGTAGGAAAACCGGTACTCTATTTATGCAAAACAAACATCTTATTCTACCAGGATCCATCGTCATAATCAGGGATAGTCCAGCCGTCGTCCTCAGAGTCTAAGGACGGGTCGGCATCTGTAAAGAAATAGTAGAAAAAGATATCATAGAACTCGCACTCAGCGCATATATTCAGGTCGCATACAATGACCAAGCGTACCTGTCTGCGCAACAAGCGTAGAGCTCCCGGCGTTAGGACTGGTCTCCCCGAGGGGCGAGATCTCCCCGGGTCCGTCGATCTCGATAGGCTCGGGCCCGCTCTCGGTTCTGGGCCGATCGACCGTCTCGGCCTGTAGGGTGGCGGTGCCTGGGAGTTTCTTCCCACCCCGGCCTGTCCCCTTGCCGCGTTTGGCCGGTCTCCCGCGCATGTACGGTGCGAATCACTTGCTGCGGTTCCCGTAGATCGCGGACGGGCTGGAAGGCTGGCCATCTGAAGGGCTGTGCCAAGCGATCCGCTTCGAAGGAGTTGGCGCTCCTGTAAGTACATCCTGTTAATGCGCTGGGTAATCTTGACTAAAATCGAGTCGTCCGCACCGATACGGGACGCCAAAGAAGTGGTTATTTGGCCGGTAAACCCGTCGGGAATAGGAGGGTATTTGGCCTGGAGGAGGGGACGGCGAGGGGACCCGGTGCTCCCAACGCGTTGGATCACGTTGCGGAGCTCGTCCCGCGTATCCATAAGAGCTTGGAGTGCGCTGGATAGGTCCACAATGTTGCCATCCTCGGTCGCAGTGAAGCGAGTACGACGTTGGGTGAAAGAACCGGTAGGGACCTGGTGATCGGAGCCGGCGTTGGCTAGCATCACCGCCCGGTACAGCTGATAAGCTCGGGGTTCGACGCCTGGGTGCTCCCCATGACCTAAACGGTGGTCATTCAACGCGTCACGGTAGTTAAGGCATTGCTCTAACTGTTCACGAGTGAGCGAGACGTTGTGGCGCGGGTTGAGGGTGTACATAGTAGATAGGAAGAGTAGAATATATGCGTAGAAGGTATTGTGAGTCGAGCAAGTAGGACTTGAAGATATCGTCCTAAGAGTCGTTTTAGACGCTTTAAGTACCCTTTCATTATCTCTAGGGGTGCATATATGCGCGGTTATCTCACGCACTTCTATGCGATTTGCTTCAAGCAAGGGTTCACCTTCACCCTTCACTTGCTCCTCGCCATCTGACGCGATCTCTTCCCTGTGATCCGTCCACGGCAGCTGAGCCGCGTCTTCCACTCCCTGGGCCTCTAGGTAAGTGTCCATGGCTTCCAAGTGTCGGATATGCTCGTGTTTCTCCCAGCTATAGTCTCCGCTCTTCCATAGGAGCTTGAACTCGGCGTCTCTGCCTTTGCCTGCGTGGGTGAGTATTCTATCTACTGCCCACTCTTCAGGTTCCTTATCTAACACTATAATTTGCTCCTCACTACGACCTGGGAACTTCCTGTCATCGTTCGGTATATGCGGTCGCAGTAGCGACGCATGGAATACCGGGTGTATTCCTCTGGCGCTTAGCGCACTAGGTAAGTCGACTTTATATGTTGTACCTTTTGTAACCTCCTGTACTATACGATGTGGCCCAATAAACTTAGGCGTTAGCTTCCTAGAGAATCTAGGAGGCAAGCGCATATTTTTGCTAGACAGATATACTAAGTCGCCGACCTTGAAGTCAGCAGCGCGGCGATGTTTATTCGCCTGTTCTGTCTGCTTGACCCTTGAGCCTATGATAGCGTCATGCGCTCTTATCAAGGCCTCACGCTGCCTTACAAGGTATCTGCGTACGCCAGTAAACTGGCTTTCTGTCTGCCAGACCATCGCCGGTGGAACTCTGCCGTAGTTCAGGTAGAACGGCGAGTAGCCGGTGGTGTCCAACACGCTTGCGTTCATCGCATATTCGATTCCAGGTAAGTACTTTACCCAGTCGTTTTGCTTTCCTTTGATGCATTGGCGGATCATTGATCCAATTGTTTTATTAGCGCGTTCGGTCGCACCATCAGTTTCTGGGTGGTACGCTGAACTCATGCGCGTCTGGATCCCCATCAAGCGATTCGATTCGCTCCAAAAGGTTGCAGTGAACAACGAATCCCTATCTGAGATAATCACACGAGGGATTCCATGTATTTTGTATACATTCTCATACATAATTTCAGCGACATCTTTCGATTTATATGTTTGTTTTGTAGGAATGATTCTAATCATGTTAGTGGCGTGGTCTACCGCCACCAGTATCATGTCCCACTTACCCAACAGATTTTCAGACTCGGGTAGTGGTCCCACAAAGTCGATACTAATCTGCTCCCAAGGGGTCTCGGGTCGCTTCAGGGGAACCAACAGTCCGATCTTGGACTGTGTAGAAGACTTTGCCGTCGCGCATACATTGCATGACTGGCAATATTGCTTGACGTCGGCGACCATACTTTCCCACCAAACCCTACCACGCATCGCATATAGCGTTTTGCGTGATCCGGCATGCTTTAGGAGCTCGTGGGACTCTCGGATAACGAGTTCGCGCAAGTTCTCTCCCTTGGCGCTGTCTTTTGGGACGCATACAGCCAGTCCTCTTTTCTCTTTTATGTACATAATGCCGTCTATAATTTCAAAGTTATTGTAATGCGAAGGGTTCTCATATACTTTCGACATTAATGTATCGCTCTGGTAAGTATCTCCTATCTGGTCCAGCAGCGTTGGGCTCGCGTCATGGTACACAAGCGTCTTCTTCTCAATCTCCTTATTGACTATATGCGCTCCTTGATCTTCTTTTTCTTTTGAAACTCCGCTCTGGTGAGTCATATTGGCTTCCTTATTTTCACTCTCCGCTAATTGTTTGGTCTGTGGGGTGCTACCGCTGCTCGCGCCCTCCGTTACTTGTTTGGGCGCTTTGGTAGCCGACCATTTCTTCTTTTGTTTGGGCGCCTTTGCCGGTGCCGCATATTTGATCACCGGGAAGCGCTCCCGGCCTGACCGCCGAAGAGTTTGCTTATTCACCTCAGATGAGGCTTCTTCTTCGGGTCCCTGTTCGGACGCGCCCTCCGAAGCTTCTTTGCTTATGTTCTCAGGGCGCGTTTCCAATTCTGGACTTCCCGGACTTCCTGGGCTTTCTGGCGCTATGGCCGCATTAGCGACGAGAAGGGGTATGGTGGTTCCTTCCCTTTCGTCCCAGCGTATATGCGCTGATTCCATTCGCTCTATCAAGTCCTCGTCTTCAGGTACGTACTCACTAAGCGCTTGTACCATTCCCTCGGGTTCATCCGCATATATGCGCGATAGCGCATCGGCGACTTCATTTTCCTCTCCAGGTATGTGTATGATCTCGAAGTTAAATTGATTAATTACTTCGAGCCATCTAGCTTGCCTACCGGAGAGGTTCTTTTGAGTCAATATGTTTATTAGCGACTTGTTATCTGTATATATGCAGAATTTTACGCCGTGCAATTGATATTGAAAATTTTCAAACAATTCCTTTATCGCATACAGCTCCAATTCATGCACGGGGTAGTTTTGCTGTGTGGGAGTAAACTTCCCAGACCAAAACATAGCAATCTTCGCTGTTTTAATGTCCTCTCCTTGGGACAAGACTCCACTCGCGCCGGTCAGACTCGCGTCAGTGACTAGGTTGATCGGCGGCGCGCCCTCCGAGTAATCTATGGCGGTTCTATGGTGGTCTCGCCATTTGTTGACTATTTGTTTAGTTTCCTCGAATGCTCGCTGTGCCGTCGCGTCCCAATTCCAATGTTTATGCAGGGACGCTCGAGCCGTTAGGATACCCATCGGTATCCTGATCCCGTCGCAGTTGGGAGCCAGGTACCCTACTGCACCAATGAAGCTAAGTAGCTGGTCTTTGGTGTTCGGGACCTTCCAATTGACTACTGACTCCACTTTGTGCGGGTCCATTTGGATCCCGCGCGAATCAACGATATGACTGAGTATGTGCAGCTCTTCAACAAGAAACTGCATCTTCTCAGGGCTTAAGAAGACTTTTTGTTTTCGCAACACTTCGAAAACTTCTTTAACTCGCTGTATATGCTCTTCGAGCGTGTTTGTATATACAACTATATCGTCCAGAAACACGTGCATATATACACCAATTGCGTGAGCAAATATATGATTCATCAGCGATTGGTATGTTGCCGTAGCGTTGCAGTCCCCTATCTGCATTACCTTGCTTGTCATCGTGCCACTAGGAGTGGTAAACAAGGTCTTGGGAACATCTTCAGGCTCGACGCGTATCTGTTTGTACGCGTCTTTGCCGTCAATCAGGCTGCGATAGGGGTACTTGGATACCTTCCACAAGATTTCTTGGATATCGGGCAACGGCGAGGACATCTTATAAGTATTAGCATTCTGTTCACGCTTGTCCAACACCGTTCGCAGTGTCGATTCGCCCTCTACACCCTTCTTGGTTATCAACAACATGGGTATTGCATTTACCCCTGTCGCAAACTCCCAGCGACCTGTATCAAGGTACGCTTTCATTTTAATCTCCCATTGGTTTCTCAGGGCTTCAGGGCACCTTGAACTCTGCCAGGAGTATGTCTTGTTCTCATCTATTAGCGGTATGCGATGGTTGATCACGCGCAGAGGAGGTAAGGGCGTTTCAGACGCTTTCTTACATATGTCCTCACTCTCTTTGCGCAGCTCTTCGCGTATTTTATCCAGCTCTGCTTCATACAGCTCTGTCGCGTTCGAGCTGATTGTACAGATGGTAGGTCCGTTCAGGGGTAGTAGTTTGGCCGATCGTACAAGAACTGACTCTGGGTTGAAACCCAGCATTATGCTATGGCGGTACATGAATGTAGTACCTAGTATCAGATCATAGCGATCTAGGTTTGCTACATCTAGTCTGTATGTATTGTCTATGTTTTGATACTTAATGTTAACGGTCGCGCTGTGTTTGATAACCCCACGCGAGCCTGCTACCGCCATTGCCAGGCCGATAGGCTTGGCTAGGATTTCAGTCTTTATTTTCAATTGATCGACTGTAGTAGACGATATAACATCGCCTACTGACCCTGTATCTAGCAGTACGCAACAACTTTTGCCATTTATAAACATTTCTACAATGATCGCATTGGCTACTTTGCGCTCAAAGTCCTTGGGCATAACTGAATTTCTCTCAATCTCGCCGCGCTCCTGCTTTTTCTTCATTTTAGTTGCGCATAGCTCGATGTACGTATCTATTTGCTCTTCAATTAACTCGTCTAGAGTCTTTTCTTCCTCATCGTTGTCTTCCTCGTCGCCGAAGTCGCTCTCGGTGTCAATGTCTATGTGATTGACCTCTAGCCCTCGGCGCTTATCATCGAGCTCTTCAATATGCGCGAATCGTACTGCCGAGCTGGACAGTGTAGAAGGCTTGGCTTGGTTTCTTTTCGGGCAATCTTTGACTGTATGCCCTACTTCTGAGCACAGGAAACATTTCCCAGCTGCTCGATACTGATCAACTTGTTCTTTGGTCAAGCGCGGCCCTTGTCGGTTGTCGCGCCTATCCTTCCCATCGCGTCTTTCCCTGTTTCTAGGGTTGTGCGGTGGTCTCGAGCTTCTCGAGTCTTTTGAATATGATATTTTATTACTTTTGGTCGACGATTCGTCCTTGTATGCGCTACGATTCGACCAATACTGCTTGTTATCTTTGTTATCTCTTGATTTCCGCCGATCTTCTTCATTCCGGCGAATCTTTTCGGCCATCTCAAACCGTATACCAGACTCTTCTAGCTCATCCACGGTATTCTCTTCAGCACTGTACCCGGCTTTGGCCCATTCGATTCTAAGGTACGAATGGGATCCTTCCCACATGCGCTGCGCTACTTGAATATCGGTGATATTGCTTAAGCGCTTTTGTTATTTCTGTAAGTCTCTCACAAAGTCTTTAAAACCTCGATCGGTCTGTTTCAGACTCATGAACTTGCGTCTTAGACGCGCATTTATGTCTGGCGGGAAGCAATAAGCGAAGAGCTCAACGGTGAGTCTTTGAAAATCATATATTTCAGGTCTAGGAGCTACATTATTCATGTAGAATGTGCCCGCTTTGCCTTTTAAGAAAGCTTTGGTATGTACAACCGCTTCCTCCTCGTCAAATCCAGTGTCCCTGATCCATGTATGCATTTTGAACAACCATTGTTCGTATACATCAAAGTCAGCGGCACCGTCATACGCGGTAGGTAGCTTGGTTTTGTACCCGCTAAGCTTCAGTTTCTCAATTTTCTCTCGTTGTCTCTTTTCACGCTCCTTTTCTTCCACGCTTTGTCTCATCTTGTCACGCGTTTCCTTTTTCACCTTCTTATATGCGCGTCTCTCGGGCTGGCTCATCCTCTTGTAGTCCGAGTCGCTACTGGAGCTTCCCTCGCTATCGCCTCCCCCCAGCTTTCCACCCGAGGCGATCTTTAGAGGCGTCGACGAGCTAGCCGTGTTGCTAGTTGGCCTATATGGCCATCTGGCCGCGTCAAAGCTTACAGCTTTGCTCGTCGATGCTCGACCGGGTGTATGCGCGGGATCACCGCTGTCTGCGGGCTGATTACTCGCTGTCCTGGGTTTGAAAGCGTTAGCGAGGTACCCGCCGGAAGGTATCTGCTGTTTAGCAGACTCCTTACCCTTGCCTTTGGCCGGGGTACTGGGGAGTAGGCTCATCATAGCTGTAGCGCTGGTGCCTAGGGACACGCGCGATCTCTTTTTTGTATTCGTAGTACCCGTAATAATATTGGTATCTGTTTCATCTGCCGACTCGCTTGTATGCGGGAGTCGCGCTTCACCTCTTTCTCCAGGTGTTGAGAGGTAATGACCTCTCTCTTCTCGTTCTTTTCTTCTCTTTCTCTTCGCTTCTTTCCTTTGCGCTCTGATTTGAGCGGCGCTCATTTCTGTACCTGCTTGTATGCGCTCAGATTCAGCGGTAAAGTAATCGTTAAGCTCTTGCGAGCGTTGAGCGTGTTTATTTTTTAGCTTTTCCGTTGCTTTTTTAATTTCATCATTGAGGGCTCTCTCGCTCTGCATATATTCCAGTTCAAGCTTAGCCTGAGCATCTGCCATACCATCTTCATGGTTCCGCTGTTCTTCGAGCATTCTAGCTTTATGTTCTTCCTCGACTTCTGCATCGGTTTTTACTCTGATGCGTACTCTAGCCGATGTACCGGTGGTCTCACTATATTCCCCGGCAGAATCTTCGCTATCGGTCACTATATAGACCGTGTCTATTGGTTCTACAGTGGTAGGTACAGGTTGTACGGGGGTTCTGGGGTCTCCCACTGCTCCTTCGGAGCTTTGTCCAACACCGCTAACGCGGGTCGATGCAAATTTAAGAGTCTGCGCTCTCATGCTAGGACTCCCAGGGGTCGCTGTATGCGCCCTGTGCTCTTTTTTCAGCGCATCCCCGGCTGGCAAGCCTCTAGGGGGAGCGTACGGACTGTTTGTCCGGCTGGGTCTTTGGGTTCCAAACAAGATGGACCCCCCAGGGGTTTGCACCGGGCTCGCATGACGCGAGGACGGGGCACCGGGGGGTGGAGGATCGGCTAAGCGCTCGGACCCTGTCCTCGCTTCCGATGCTCCTGCCGCGGGGGTTTCTTCGGCAAATGACATAACCGTCTAGCCGACTGTGTGCACAAGTGTCAATAAAAGGTGCGAGCGTTACTTTACTCACTGGGTTCCCTGTTAATCCTCCCTCCGTTGATCAGGCGTCGAGAGCAGGTAAGTACGAATGTTATTCGTATGTCAAAAAATGCAAGGGTCCTGTAAATAGACAAACAAAATATACGTTAGTAAACACACGGACCCTAGCAGCATACCTAGTAAACAAAGACAAACAGAGTGCGTCAAGTTAGTGCGACGCTTGTTACAGCGTATAGGCAGTTCGAAACACTCGTAAATTGGGTGTAAAACTAAGTACAAGGATTCAAGGCCTCTCTCAGAGGCCTTTTTATAGGTATTTCTTATCTCAGAACCAGACTATATGCGAGCGCGCATGTGCGCGCAAGCATTCTAGCGAGGGTCGCCTATATGCGTGCCCTCGCCTATGCTACGACCACAAGGTACGTAGCGATTCATCTTATTCATGCGCTAGAACGAATGTTCTAGCGCTTTCTATTCTTTTCTGTCATTTTTTATGTGTTTTTGTCTTACGGCGCTTAGCGCTTACGTTTTGTTTGCCCATGTATATGTCTATATGTATCTTTTATGTATCATACATGAACGTTCCATCT